>RJWK010000126.1:0-28971 GCA_004363435.1 Platanista minor | reverse complement strand
ACCACTGCGCCACCAGGGAAGCCCCGGGCCCTGCTATTCTTAAACCACATCTCCCACCATTCTCTTCCTCATTTAGTTCCGTAAGTGCTCTCCTTATTTTCCTCAAACATGACATGTACACCTTCCACCTCAAGGCCATTCATGCTGCCAGCATGTTCGTTCTTCAGATATGCTCACAACTTGTGCCTTCACTTCATTCGGGTCTTTATTCAAAGAAGTCCACCTCAGAAGGATCTTCCCAGACCACCTTAACTGAAATGGCAGCCCCACAGCCACCAGTACCCTTCATCATTTCTTATCCTTTTGCTCACCTTGCTTTCTCTTGATAGAACTTATCACTATCTGTCACCACATTATATATGTATTTGTTTATTTGTTAATTGTCTGTTGCCCCCCGGTAAGCTGTAAGGTCCATGAAGACAAAGATTCTTTGTTTTGTTCACAGCTGTATATCCAGTATCTAAAACAATGCCTGGCATACCCATAAATGAATTGATGACTAAAATAGTGAGCCACTGGATTTTTAAAAAGCATCTCTGTTTTTTATTTCTGCAACCTACAGACCCAGAGCCCACCTTGAGCACAGAGGAGGGAAGGCAAAGTCATAAAGAGCCCCAGATTCTAGACATTTGGGAATCTTGGTGCAGAAAAATTGAGAGGAATAGAAAGGTCTTCCTTGAATTGTTATACCCTTGGAAGACCTTTTCTCCCCACTTCAGCCACTTTACCCATGGCTTAGATCTCTCCCATTCTCTCCCTCTGAAGCCCTTACCTACAAGGAAAATAAATCCCAGCTTGTAACTAGAGTTTCTATCTTAAGCTGTTCAGTACCCAAGAAACTAGGAGAATGGGAGCAGAAAGAAGATTGTCAGCTACTTAGATGGAAAGACAAGACTTGCAAGAAAAGACTGCCTGTGTGGAAAACAAGGAATTTCAGGCATAGGACATGGAGGGTAGGATCCAGGGTATTGAGAAGTTTATTGAAAAGTTTAATCTGGGAGCTTTACGGGGAGACAGCATAGTGTAGTTGTCAAGGGCACAGGCTATAAAGTGAGATGGTCTTGTGTTCAGTTCCAGCTCCACTACTAGCTGTTTTATCTCAAGCAGCTTACTTAGCCTTTTGCAGCCTCAGTTTCCTCATCACAAAATGGGAATAGTAAAAATTATCTCAAAGAATGCTTTGATCATTAAATATTATTATGGGTTTTTTTCTGGGTTTTTTTTTTGCAGTACGTGGGCCTCTCACTGGTGTGGCCTCTCCCGTTGAGGAGCACAGGCTCCGGATGTGCAGGCTCAGAGGCCATGGCTCACGGGCCCAGCTGCTCTGCGGCATGTGGGATCTTCCCGGTCCGGGGCACAAACCCGTGTCCCCTGCATCGGCAGGCAGACTCTCAACCACTGCGCCACCAGGGAAGCCCTATTATGTATTTTAAAGGCTTAACACAATGTATTGCACACAGTGAGCCCTAAATGAATGGAAGGTATTATCATTATTATTATTAAAATGTCTGAGATAAAGGAAAACTATTGACATTAATGGCAACTATAAATTCTACAGAAATAACAGAATAATTTATGTGACTGGCTGATACTTTATACCCAATTACGATGCAAGATAGCACTGACTGTGCATGGCATTTAGTATGCTCAAAATTAATTTTGTTTTATTGAAACAGGATTCATGGGACTTCCCTGGTGGTGCAGTGGTTAAGAATTCACCTGCCAGTGCAGGGGACATGGGTTCAATCCCTGGTCCGGGAAGATCCCACATACTGCAAGGCAACTAAGTCCATGCGCCATAACTACTAAGCCTGTGCACCGCAACTACTGAGCCTGCCCTCTAGAGCCCAGGAGCCACAACTACGGAGCCCACGTGCCACAACTACTGAAGCCTGCACGCTCTAGGGCCTGTGCTCCTCAACAAGAGAAGCCACTGCAATAAGAAGCCCACGGACCACCACAAAGAGTAGCCCCCGCTCGCTGCAACTAGAGAAAGCCCACGCGCAGCAATGAAGACCCAACGCAGTCAAAACTAAATAAATAAATTAATTAAAATGAAAAAAATTTTAAAAAGTAAAAGATTCACAAAACATACACAAGATGGAAGAAGTGTAGTTTACTGGATTAAGCCCATGATTTGGAGTCAGGCCTCAGTTTGAGTCCTTACTATGCCTATATGACTTGGATAGGTTCTTTAACCTCTCTGGTCCCAGTTTGTTGTCACATGGGCACAACAGCACAGTATTCTCCACAAGTGGGCCATCGGTCTGATGTCCCTTGTGGTAAGGGATGTAGTGCAAAGTGGAGGAGCTGAGACTGGAAAGATAAGTCAGGGCCAGATTGCAAACACTGTACATACCACACTAAATTGAGTGTGGGTATTATTCAGAGAAAGCCACTGATTTTTTTTCTAAAGCATTGAAATGATATAATCAAACCTTTGTTTTGGAAAGATAACTCTAATGGCTGTGTTGTTGTAAGGCTCTGGGGTTATGGTGAAGATGTGGAGAAGGTTAGGAGAGTGGGATGAGACCTGAGGTAGGGAGTTCAGCCAGGAGAATATTAAAGTAGTTGATATTTGCAAAGACACATGCACCCCAATGTTCATAGCAGCACTGTTTATAGTAGCCAGGACATGGAAGCAACCTAAATGTCCATCGACAGAGGAGTGGATAAAGATGCGGCACATATATACAATGGAATATTACTCAGCCATAAGAAAAGAATGAAATAATTCCATTTGCAGCAACATGGATGGATCTAGAGATTATCATACAGAGTGAAGTACATCAGACAAAGACAAATATCATATAATATTGTTTATATGTGGAAACCTAAAAAAAATGATACAAATGAACTTATATACAAAACAGAACTATCAGGCTTCCCCAGTGGCACAGTGGTTGAGAGTCCGCCTGCCGATGCAGGGGACGCGGGTTCGTGCCCCGGTCTGGGAAGATCCCACATGCTGCGGAGCAGCTGGGCCCGTGAGCCATGGCCACTGAGCCTGCGCGTCCGGAGCCTGTGCTCCACAACGGGAGAGGCCACAACAGCGAGAGGCCCACGTACCGCAAAAAAAAAAAAAACGAAAAACAGAAACAGACCCACAGACACAGAAAACAAACTTATGGTTACCAAAGGGGAAAGGGGAGAGGAGGGATAAATTAGAAGTTTGGGATTAACATATACACACTACTACATATAAAACAGATAACCAACAAGGACCTACTGTATAGCACAGGGAACTATACTTAATATTTTGTAACAACCTATAAGGGAAAAGAATCTGAAAAAATAGATATACATGTATGTATAACTGAATCACTTTGCTGTACACCTGAAACTAACACAACATTGTAAGTCAACTATACTCCAATGAAAGATAAATAAATTTTTAAAAATTAAATTAAATTGAAAAATTAAAATTAAAAAAGTAGTTGACAGAAGATGATGTGGCCTCAATTATTCAAATATTTTGAACTGTTGTCACATGGGCACAAGGGCACAGTATTTACATAATTGATTGATGAACTATATTATTATACAATCTCTCTGAGTGCTTTTCTCCCCATGTTAAGCAGTGAAATAGATAGCTGACACATTCTAAAAACTGGAAAGTAGAAAGAAATTATAACTTGACTTTCACTTGGTCATGAAAGACTGCCTGTTGAAACTGAGATTCACTTCAGAAACTGTAAGCAGTTGGAAAAGAGTGAGCTTGAGCTAGAAGAAAAGGATTTTCAATGGCATCAGGTGCTACAATGGAAAGGCATTTTAATTTCTGTTATTCAGGGAACATGACAGCACCATCTCTGTCTTCTAAGGTATTTCTCTCATCAAACTCTTTTAGCCACTTCTTTGGCTCAGTATATAACTTTCCTATACTGTAGACACTAAAACCTTTGTCAAGGCTGCACAGATTTCATCTTCGTAATTTTACAGAGATTCTTCTATAAGAATACCTACCTCCTTACTTCCAGTCTGAAAAAAGTAAGTATTTTCTGGAGCTGGTTCATTGCTCATAAAACAAGCAGATTTGAATTCTAACACTGTCATTTACTGAAGAGGTGATCTTAGAAAATTTACTTCATCTCTCTCTCTCAATTAATAATTTCTAAATTAGGTATAACAATACCTACAGGGCTTACCTGGTGGTGCAGTGGTTGAGAGTCCGCCTGCCGATGCAGGGGACACGGGTTCGTGCCCTGGTCCGGGAAGATCCCACATGCTGCGGAGCGGCTGGGCCCGTGAGCCATGGCC
The DNA here is from genome assembly GCA_004363435.1 of Platanista minor. Classification (NCBI taxonomy): domain Eukaryota; kingdom Metazoa; phylum Chordata; class Mammalia; order Artiodactyla; family Platanistidae; genus Platanista; species Platanista minor. The sequence continues at coordinate 24,711 of RJWK010000126.1, read as the reverse complement.
GCTGAGCCTGCGCGTCCGGAGCCTGTGCTCCGCAACGGGAGAGGCCACAACAGTGAGAGGCCCACGTACCACAAAAAAAAAAAAAAAAAAATACCTACATCATAGAATGAGAATTAAATTGAATGAGATGAACTAAAATCCTCAACTGCACTGGCTCTTACTCATGCTCACTATTGGTATTTACGTACTTGATGTTGCTTGTAAACTCATATGGGTAGAGACTGACTATCTAACCAGCTTTTCACTACACAGAATAATGTGTTATGTGTCTCAGTAAACATTCTGAAATGATAATGACTGTTGCCTACCTGGCTAGGGGGAAAAAAGCCTTATCAATCTTTATCTATATTTTAGATTAAATAAATTCCATTCATATGCTTGAAAAGAATGTATATGTATTTTGCAGTTGTACATACCAAGTATTAATATATGCCTCCTCTCATATATATATGGTAAATTATGTTATTTCTCTTTGTAGTCTCTCAATTTTTGCTCTATATAGTTTGAGACTGTCATAGGTGCATATAAATTAAAAGCATTATCGGGACTTCCCTGGTGGCGCAGTGGTTAAGAATCTGCCTGCCAATGCAGGGGACACCGGTTTGAGCCCTGGTCCGGGAAGATCCCAAATGCCACGGAGCAACTAAGCCCGTGCGCCACAACTACTGAGCCTGCACTCTACAGCCCGCGACCCACACTACTGAAGCCCGCGCACCTAGAGCCCATGCTCCGCAACAAGAGAAGCCACCGCAAGGAGAAGCCTACGCACCCCAACAAAGAGTAGCCCCGGCTCACCGCAACTAAAGAAACCCCACACGCAGCAACAAAGTACCAACGCAGCCAAATAAATTTATTTAAAAAAAAGCATTTTCTGTTCAGTTAATCGAATGTCTCATCAGTATAAAGTATCCCTCTTTATCTGTAGTAACACTTTCTGACTAAAGTCTGTTTTGTCGGATGTTTTCCTCTAGATGCATCAACTATCATTTGATTGGCATTTACAAGGTATGAATTTTTCTTTTAATATCCACCTTTCTTTATCATTATGTTTTAAGTGAGTCTCCAGTTAACAGTAGCTGGATTTTTAAAACCAGTCAGATAATCTTTAACTTTTAATTGGAGGATTTAGTCCTTTAACATTTGTGTAATTGCTACCATATTTGAAATGAAATCTACCGTCTTCAAAAGTGTTTTCCATTTGTCTGATCTGTTACATTTCTTTTGCTTTTTTTACCTTTTAGATTGATTTCTATGTATCAAATTCCCCCTCTCTACTAATTCAAAATTATACTCTTTGCTTATATCCTCTCATTGAAAATTTAAAAATTACGTCACAAATTTTTAATTTATCAGTTTATTTTTATAATATTAAGGAAGTTAGAACACTTTAAATGCATTTACCCTTTCCTGACATATGCTACTATTGTTGTGTACTTTAATTTTGTATTTTAAAAATCTACAAGACATCATTATTATTGTTTTTCACAGATAATATTCCTTAGAGTTACCCACAAATTTTCCACTTTCTTGGCTCTTTCTTGTATCTCAGACTTCCCATGTGGGATCATTTTTCTCCTGCCTGAAGTATATGCTTTAAAATTTCCTTCACTATAGATTTGTTAGGAGCAAAATATCTTAGCTCCAGTGTGTCTTTTTCCACCTATAGAGTTCTAGGTTGGTAATTATTTTCTTTTAGCACATTGAAAATAACATTCCACTGTCTTCTGTTTCCCATTTTTTACTTGTGAAAAGTCAGCTGTCAGTATATTGTTGCTCTTTTGAAAGTAATTTATCTGTTTCTCTGGCTGCTTTTAATATTTGTCCTTTGTCTTTGGTTTTCAGACGTTTTATTTCAATGTGCTTGGGTATGGTTCTCTTTTCATTTATCATGCTTTCTGTTCACAAGACACCTTAAAATCAATGACTTGAAGTCTTTCGTCAAGTTGGAAATTCCTCAGCAGTTATCTCTTCAAATAATTGTTTCATCTCATTCTCTTTCCTTTCCTTCTAGAAATGTGACTAAACCCATATTAGACATTCTCACTATATCTTCTGTGTCTTTTACCCCTCTTTCCCTCTCCCTCTCCAGGCTGCATTCTGGATCACTTCCCTTGATGTATCTTCAGGTTCATTAAATCTTAAACGCATATCTAATCTACATTTAAAATCTTGTGTAAAATTTATAAATTTTACTCGTAAAATTTATTTTTACTTGCAAAATATACATATATTTATAAATTTTATTTAAAATAAAGCAAAAATACTTAAAATATTTTAAATCAGAATAATTTGGTTCTTTTTTCAAATTCAAACTTGCTATTAACTTTCTGTAGTTTCCCATTCTCTACAGAGAACTGGAAACGGGTCTTTCATGTCTTTAAACATCACCATCATAATTGTTTTATAGTCCATACCTCATAATCCAGTATTTAAAGTCTTCATGGGTCTGTTTTTGTTGTTTGTTGACTCTTGTTCATTTAATCTAGTTTCCTAGTGTACCTGATTATCTTTTTTTTTTTTTTTTTTTTTTTTTTTTGCGGTACGCTGGCCTCTCGCTGCTGTGGCCTCTCCCGTTGCGGAGCACAGGCTCCAGACGCACGGGCCCAGTGGCCATGGCTCACAGGCCCAGCCGCTCCGCGGCATGCGGGATCCTCCCGGACCAGGGCATGAACCAACGTCCCCTGCAATTGGCAGGCAGACTCTCAACCACTGCGCCACCAGGGAAGCCCTACCTGATTATCTTTGAGAAGATAATACATTCTCATATTCTGCAAAATATGTGAATGTGCTGAACATTGTATTTGAAAATTTATTTATAGAAATTATTTAGGCCTATGACAAAAGTATCTTACTCAAGAGAGGGCCTGTATCTCCTTCTGCCAAGCATCTGGAGGCACTGCCAATCCAGAATTATTTTAACCCAAGTTCAAGGATTTGAGATTCACTGATCCAGGCAATTTGAACACAAGCAGTAAATACTCAAGGGCTTTGGAGTCCCAGTATCTTGTGGAGGAGGTTCCCCTATTAGACCTCCTGTAGTGTACAGCTTCTGGGTTTTGCTTTCTGTTTCCTTTGCACTGCAAGTCTATCAAGACAAATACTATGGTTTTTGCCAATCAGAAAATTCCCTCAGGGCAGGAAAGATCCATATTTGGATTCCCATTTCTCCTTCACCTTTAGTCTGGTAATTCCATACTATTTCTTCATACTCTTTTATGCTTGAAGAATACATTTTAATTCTAGATCTTTTAGTTATTCTCACTGGAAGAATTGATCTAATTTAACCTAGCACTACCAGAACCATTCAGTCAGACTAACATTTTAAATGTTTTTGACAAATATTAAGAAAATGTCCTTCAGAAAGGTTGTACCTGTTTATACTTCTATCAGCCAGCTTAGGAATGCCCTTTCTTTACCTTTTTCCCTTGATTATATATTCTGTCACTTATGAGAAGAAAAACTTGCCAGTTAGATAAGTGAAAAGTATTATTTTTACTAAGTATCTGTACTTATTTAATTACCAATGAAGTTTAATGTTTTGTAATTTGTTTATGTAAATATTTCATTTTTTATAATTTAACCTATTCAAAATTTGTTTGTTATTTTTCTTAGGTACTTTGGCTATTATAAAGCTGCTACCCACCAAAAAAAGCTATATCAGTTATTAAAATATTAAACTACTTCTGTACCAATAAACAAATAGCCATTACCTTTCCAAATGTTCTCCCCTTGGTTCCCCCAGATGTTGCAGCCTCTCCCAAACACCAATCACCTGCCCATTATCCATCAACTAACGAGTTAATGTCCAACATACCAACAGGTCTTTAGGGCCCTGCCTTAGCTCCACGGCCAATGTCAGTTCTGATTGGTTAGTAGCCATTTTGTAGATATTGTTCAACATTTTATTGTAACCCATATGCATATATATTGAAAGTATTTTTTTGATGCAACAGACAAGGGCTTAATTTACAAAACATACAAACACCTCATACAACTCAGTAACAAAAAAAAACCCCAAAAAGAGAACAAAACCAAAAACCAACCCAATCGAAAAATGGGCAGAAGACCTAAATAAACATTTCTCCAGAGAAGACAAAGAGATGGCCCACAAGCACATGAAAATATGCTCAACATCACTAATAATCAGAGAAATGCAAATCAAAATTACAATGAGGTATCACCTCACACTGGTCAGAATGACCATCATTAAGTCTACAAATAAATGCTGGAGAAGGTGTGGAGAAAGGGAACCCTCCTACACTGTTGGTGGGAATGTAAGTTGGTGCAGCCACTATGGAAAACAGTGTGGAGGTTTCCTAAAAAACTAAAAATAGAGTTGCCATGTGATCCAGCAATCCCACTCCTGGGCATATATCCAGACAAAACTATAATTCAAAAAGACACATGCACCCCTATGTTCATAACAGCATTATTCACATTAGCCAAGACATGGAAACAACCTAAATATCCATCAACAGATGAACAGATAAAAAAGATGTGGTACATATATACAATGGAATACTACTCAGTCATAACAAAGAATGAAATAAAGATGGTGGAGGAGTAGGATGTGGAGATCACCTTCCTCCCCACAAATACATCAGAAATACATCTACATATGGAACAACTCCTACAGAGCACCTACCGAATGCTGGCAGAAGACCTCAGACTTCCCAAAAGGCAAGAAACTCCCCACGTACCTGGGTAGGGCAAAAGAAAAAAGAAAAAACAGAGACAGAAGAATAGGGACAGGACCTGCACCTCTGAGAGGGAGCTGTGAAGGAGGAAAGGTTTCCACACACTAGGAAGCCCCTTCACTGGTGGAGACGGCAGGGGGCGGGTGGCAGGGGGAAGCTGCGGAGCCACGGAGGAGAGTGCAGCAACGGGGATGCAGAGGGCAAAGCGGACAGATTCCCGCACAGAGGATCGGTGCCGACCAACACTCACCAGCCCAAGAGGCTTGTCTGCTCACCCGCTGTGTCAGGCAGGGGCTTGGACCCGAGGCTCCAGCTTCAGAGGTCAGACCCCAGGGAGAGGACTGGGGTTGGGTGCGTGAACACAGCCTAAAGGGGGCTAGTGCACCGCAGCTAGCTGGGAGGGAGTCGGGGGAAAAGTCTGGACCTTCCTAAGAGGCAAGTGACCATTGTTTCATGGTGTGCGAGGAGAGGGGAATCAGAGCACCGCCTAAACGAGCTCCAGAGACAGGCTACCAGCACGGACCCGAGATGGACATGAGATGCTAAGGCTCCTGCTGCAGGCACCAAGAAGCCTGTGTGCAAGCACAGGTCACTATCCACACCTCCCCTCCCGGGAGCCTGTGCAGCCCATCACTTCCAGGATCCCGTGATCCAGGGACAACTTCCCCGGGAAAACACACGGTGCGCCTCAGGCTGGTGCAATGTCCTGCCGGCCTCTGCCACCGCAGGCTCGCTGCGCATTCCGTACCCCTCCCTCCCCCAGCTTGAGTGAGCCAGAGCCACCGAGTCAGCGGCTCCTTTAACCCCGTCCAGTCTGAGCGAAGAACAGACACCCTCCAGCGACCTACATGCAGAGGCGGGGCCAAATCCAAAGCTGAACCCCAGGAGCAGTGTGAATAAACAAGAGAAAGGGGAATCTCTCCCAGCAGCCTCAGGAGCAGTGGATTAAATCTCCACAATCAACCTGATGTGCCCTGCATCTGTGGAATACCTGAATAGACAACGAATCATCCCAAAATTAAGGCAGTGGACTTTGGGAGCAACTGTAGACTTGAAGTTTGCTTTCTGCATCTAACTTGTTTCTGGTTTTATGTTTATCGTAGTTTAGTATTTAGAGTTTATTATTATTGGTAGGTTTGTTTATTGATTTGGTTGCTCTCTTTCTTTATATATATATAGATATACATTTTACTTTCCTTTTTCTCTTTCTGTGAGTATATGTGTGTTTCTTTGTGTTTGTACACCTTTGCTTTTACCATTCGTCCTAGGGTTCTGTCCATACGTTTTTTTGTTTGTTTCTTTCGTTTTTAGTATAGTTTTTAGCACTTGTTATCACTGGTGGATTTGTTTTTTAGTTTGGTTGTTCTCTTCTTTCTTTGTAACTTTTTTATTACTTTTTAAATTTTTTTATTTTTAATAATTAAAAACTTTATTTTAATAACTTTTTATTTCCTTTTCTTTCTTCCTTCTTTTCTTTCTTTTTCTTTCTTTCTTACCCTTTCTTTCTTTCTTTCGTTTTTTCTTTTTTTATCCCTTTTCTTCTGAGCCGTGTGGCTGAAAGGGTCTTGGTGCTCCAGCCAGGTGTCAAGACTGTGCCTCTGAGGAGGGGCAGCCGAGTTCAGGACATCCGTCCACCAGAGACCTGCAGGCTCCACATAATATCAAATGGTGAAAGCTCTCCCAGAGATCTCCATCTCAATGCTAAGACCCAGCTCAATGACCAGCAAGCTACAGTGCTGGACACCCCATGCCGAACAATTAGCAAGACACAAACACACACCCACCCATTAGCAGAGAGGCTGCCTAAAATCATAACAAGCTCACAGAGACCCGAAAACACACCACCAGATGCAGTCCTGCGCACCAGAAAGACAAGATCCAGCCTCATCCACCAGAACACAGGCAATATTCCCCTCACCAGGAAGCCTACACAACCTACTGAACCAACCTTAGCCACTGGGGGCAGAAACCAAAGGCAACGGGAACTACGAACCTGCAGCCTGTGAAAAGGAGACCCCAAACACAGTAAAGTTAAGCAAAATGAGAAGACAGAGAAACACACAGCAGATGAAGGAGCAAGGTAAAAACCCACCAGACCTAAAAAATGAAGAGGAAATAAGCAGTGTACCTGAAAAAAGAATTCAGATTAATGATAGTAAAGATGATCCAAAATCTTGGAAATACAATGGAGAAAATACAAGAAACGTTTAACAAGAACAAAGAAGAACTAAAGAGCAAACAAACAATGGTGAACAACACAATAAATGAAAATAAAAATTCTCTAGAAGGAATCAATAGCAGAATAACTGAGGCAAACGAATGGATGAGTGACCTGGAAGATAAGATAGTGGAAATAACTACTGCAGAGCAGAATAAAGAAAAAAGAATGAAAAGAATTGAGGACAGTCTCAGAGACCTCTGGGACAATATTAAACGCACCAACATGTGAATTATAGGGTTCCCAGAAGAAGAAGAGAAAAAAAAGGGACTGAGAAAATATTTGATGAGATTATACTTGAAAACTTCCCTAATATGGGAAAGGAAATAGTTAATCAAGTCTAGGAAGCATAGAGAGTCCCATACAGGATAAATCCAATGAGTAACATGCCAAGACACATATTAATGAAACTATCAAAAATGAGACATAAAGAAAAAATATTAAAAGCAGCAAGGGAAAAACAGCAAATAACATAGAAGAGAATCCCCATAAGGCTAACAGCTAATCTTTCAGCAGAAACTCCGCAAGCCAGAAGAGAGTGGCAGGACATATTGAAAGTGATGAAATGGAAAAATCTACAACCAAGATTACTCTACCCAGCAAAGATCTCATTCAGATTTGAAGGAGAAATTTAAACCTTTACAGACAAGCAAAAGCTAAGAGAATTCAGCACCACCAAACCAGCTTTACAACAAATGCTAAAGGAACTTCTCTAGGCAGGAAACACAAGAGAAGGAAAAGACCTACAAAAACAAACCCAAAACAATTAAGAAAATGGTAATAGGAACATACATATCGATAATCACCTTAAATGTAAACGGATTAAATGCTCCCACCAAAAGACACAGACTGGCTGAATGGATACAAAAACAAGACCCATATATATTCTGTCTACAAGAGACCCACTTCAGACCTAGAGACACATACAGACTGAAAGTAAGGGGATGGAAAAAGATATTCCATGCAAATGGAAACCAAAAGAAAGCTGGAGTACCAATTCTCATATCAGACAAAATAGACTTTAAAATAAAGACTATTAGAAGAGACAAAGAAGGACACTACATAATGATCAAGGGGTCGATCCAAGAAGAAGATATAACAACTGTAAATATTTATGCACCCAACATAGGAGCACCTCCATACATAAGGCAAATGCTAACAGCCATAAAAGGGGTAATTGACAGTAATACAATCATAGTAGGGGACTTTAACACCCCACTTTCACCAATGGACAGATCATCCAGAATGAAAATAAAAAAGGAAACACAAGCTTTAAATGATACATTAAACAGGATGGACTTAATTGATACTTATAGGAAATTCCATCCAAAAACAACAGAATACACTTTCTTCTCAAGTGCTCATGGAACATTTTCCAAGATAGATCATACCTTGGGTCACAAATCAAGCCTTGGTAAATTTAAGAAATTTGAAATCATATCAATTATCTTTTATGATCACAACACTATCAGACCAGATATCAATTAAAGGAAAAAATCTGTAAAAAATACAAAATCATGGAGGCTAAACAATACACTACTAAATAACCAAGAGATCACTGAAGAAATCAAAGAGGAACTCAAAAAATACCTAGAAACAAATGACAGTGCAGACACGACGAGCCAAAACCTATGGGATGCAGCAAAAGCAGTTCTAAGAGAGAAGTTTATAGCAATACAATCCTACCTCAAGAAACAAGAAACATCTCAAATAAACAACCTAACCTTACACCTAAAGCAATTAGAGAAAGAAGAACAAAAAAACCCCAAAGTTAGCAGAAGGAAAGAAATCATAAAGATCAGATCAGATATAAATGAAAAAGAAATGAAGGACACAATAGCAAAGACCTATAAAACTAAAACCTGGTTCTTTGAGAAGATAAGCAAAATTGATAAACCATTAGCCAGACTCATCAAGAAAAAAAGGAAGAAGACTCAAATCAGTAGAATTAGAAATGAAAAAGGAGAAGTAACAAGTGACACTGCAGAAATACAAAGGATCATGAGAGATTACTACAAGCAACTATATGCCAATAAAATGGACAATCTGGAAGAAATGGACAAATTCTTAGAAAAGCACAACCTTCTGTGAATCAACCAGGAAGAAACAGAAAATATGAACAGACCAATCTCAAGCACTGAAATTGAGGCTGTGATTAAAAATCTTCCATCAAACAAAAGCCTAGGACCAGATGGTTCACAGGTGAATTCTATCAAACATTTAGAGAAGAGCTAACACCTATCCTTCTCAAACTCTTCCAAAATATAGCAGAGGGTGGAACACTCCCAAACTCATTCTATGAGGCCACCATCACCCTGGTACCAAAACCAGACAAAGATGTCACAAAGAAAGAAAACTACAGGCCAATATCACTGATGAACATAGATGCAAAACTCCTTAACAAAATACTAGCAAACAGAATCCAACAGCACATTAAAAGGATCATACACCATGATCAAGTGGGGTTTATCCAAGGAATGCAAGGATTCTTCAATATATATGCAAATCAATCAATGTGATAAACCATATTAACAAACTGAAGGAGAAAAACCATATGATCATCTCAATAGATGCAGAAAAAGCTTTCGACAAAATTTAATACCCATGTATGATAAAAACCCTCCAGAAAGTAGGCATAGAGGGCACTTACCTCAACATAATAAAGGCCGTATATGACAAACCCACAGCCAACATAGTTCTTAATGGTGAAAAACTGAAACTATTTCCTCTAAGATCAGGAACAAGACAAGGTTGTCTATTCTCACCACTACTATTCAACATAGTTTTAGAAGTCCTAGCCACGGCAAGCAGAGAAGAAAAAGAAATAAAAGGAACCCAAATCAGAATAGAAGAAGTAAAGCTGTCACTGCTTGCAGATGACATGATTCTATACATAGGGAATCCTAAAGATGCTACCAGAAAACTACTGGAGCTAATCAATGAATGTGGTAAAGTAGCAGGATACAAAATTAATGCACAGAAGTCTCTTGCATTCCTATACACTAATGATGATAAATCTGAAAGAGAAATTAAGGAAATACTCCCATTTACCATTGCAAAAAAAAGAATAAAATACCTAGGAATAAACCTACCTAAGGAGACAAAAGACCTGTATGCAGAAAACTATAAGACACTGATGAAAGAAATTAAAGATGATACAAACAGACGGAGACATAGCATGTCCTTTGATTGGAAGAATCAACATTATGAAAATGACTATACTACTCAAAGCAATCTACAGATTCAATGTAATTCCTATCAAACTACCAATGGCATTTTTCACACAGCTAGAGCAAAAAATTTCACAATTTGTATGGAAACACAAAACACCTCAAATGGCCAAAGCAATCTTGAGAAAGAAAAACGGAGCCGGAGGAATCAGGCTCCCTGACTTTAGACTATACTATAAAGCTACAGTAATCAAAGCAGTATGGTACTGGTAAAAAAAACAGAAATATAGATCAATGGAACAGGGTAGAAAGCCCAGAGATAAACCCACACACACATGGTCACCTTATTTTTGAAAAAGGAGGCAAGAATATACAACGGAGAAAAGAGAGCTTCTTCAATAAGTGGTGCTGGGAAAACTGGACAGCTACTTGTAAAAGACTGAAATTAGAACACTCCCTAACACCATATACAAAAATAAACTCAAAATGGATTAAAGACCTAAATGTAAGGCCAGACACTACCAAACTCTTAGAGGAAAACAAAGGCAGAACACTCTATGACATAAATCACAGCAAGATATTTTTTGACCCACCTCCTAGAGAAATGGAAATAAAAACAAATGTAAACAAATGCGACCTAATGAAACTTAAAATCTTTTGCACAGCAAAAGAAACCATAAACAAGATGAAAAGACAACCCTCAGAATGGGAGAAAATATTTGAAAATGAAGCAACTGACAAAGGATTAATCTCTAAAATTTACAAGCAGCTCAATATCAAAAAAACAAACAACCCAATCCAAAAATGGGCAGAAGACCTAAATATTTCTCCAAAGAATATATACAGATTACCAACAAACACATGAAAGGATGCTCAACATCACTAATCAATAGAGAAATGCAAATCAAAACTACAATGAGGTATCACCTCACACCAGTCAGAATAGTCGTCATCAAAAAATCTAAAAACAATAAATGCTAGAGAGTGTGTGGAGAAGAGGGAACCCTCTTGCACTCTTGGTGGGAATGTAAAGTGATACAGCCACTATGGAGAACAGTATGGAGGTTCCTTTAAAAACTAAAAATAGAACTACCATATGATCCAGCAATCCCACTAGTGGGCATATACCCTGAGAAAACCATAATTCAAAAAGAGTCATGTACCACAATGTTCATTGCAGTACTATTTACAATAGCCAGGACATGGAAGCAACCTAAGTATCCATCGACAGATGAATGGATGAAGAAGATGTGGCACGTATATACAATGGAATATTACTCAGCCATAAAGAGAAATGAGATTGAGTTATCTGTAGTGAGGTGGATGGACCTAGAATCTGTCATACAGAATGAAGTAAGTCAGAAAGAGAAAAACAAATACCATATGCTAACACATACATATGGAATCTAAAAAGAAAAAAAATGGTCTGAAGAACTTAGGGGCAGGACAGGAATAAAGACACAGATGTAGAGAATGGACTTGAGGACATGGGGAGGGGGAAGGGTAAGCTGGGACAAAGTGAGAGAGTGGCATGGACATATATACACTACCAAACGTAAAATAGATAGCTAGTGGGAAGCATCCGCATAGCACAGGGAGATCAGCTCGGTGCCCTGTGGCCACCTAGAGGGGTGGGATAGGGAGTGTGGGACGGAGATGCAAGAGGGAGGAGATATGGGGATATATGTATATGTATAGCTGATTCACTTTGTTATAATGCAGAAATTAACCCACCATTTTAAAGCAATTATACTCCAATAAAGATGTTAAAAAAATGAAATAATGCCATTTGCTGTAACACAGATGGACTTAGAGAATATCATCCTAAGTGAAAGAGAATGACAAATATCATGTGATATCACTTATATGTGGAATCTAAAATATGACACAAATGAACTTATCTATGAAACAGACTCACAGACAGAGAACAGACTTGTGGTTGCCAAGGGGGGTGGGTAGGTATGGAGTAGGAGTTTTGGATTAACAGATACAAACTATTATATATAGAATGGATCAACAAGGTCCTACTGTATAGCATAGAGAACTATATTCAATATCCTGTGATAAATCATAATGGAAAAGAATATGAAATAGTATGCATATATTTGTATAAATGAATCACTTTGCTTATAGCAGAAATTAACACAACATTGCAAATCAGCTATACTTGAATAAAATAAATTTAAACAAATAATATAAAAAGAAAAAATTCCATTTGACAATAAGACTTTAAAACACATCATGCTGTATTCCTTTTTCCTTCCATATCCTCTTTCCTTAATTTTTATTTATAATTAGTTTCATTTTCTCTCAAAATTATCACCATTACTGTAGCTATTTGCTTTTTTTTTTTTTTGCAATTTGCTTTATTCACAAAACAATTTGTATTGGAACTCATTCAATATTATGACACATAGATCCATCTATTTCTTTTTTTGTTTGTTTTGTTTTGTATAATTGAAGTATAATTGATTTACAATGTTGTGTTAGTTTCAGGTGTTCAGCAAAGTGATTCAGTTATACGTACGTACATATATATGTATGTAAGTTAGTGCAGCCACTATGGATTCTGTTCTCTTATAGGTTATTATAAAATATTGAATATAGTTCCCTGTGCTATACAGTAGGTCCATGTTGGTTATCTATTTTATATCACCTATTTCTTTTTAACTGCTGCATAATATTCCCTAGTGTGCATATGCCATTGTTTATTTTGCTGTTGCTCTGTGTTCACAGTTAACAAAATTCTATGATTAATATCCATGTCCCTGTGTCTCTGTATCTATTTAGGAGTGTTTCTTCTATGGTAGATACAGAGTAGTAGAAATGCTACTACTACATTTGCTAATGCTACATTCTCAGAGAGAATGCATGTTTTAAAACTTGTATCAGATGTTTAAAAATATGTCTTCCAAAATATAGTTCCAGTCTATAAGCTGTGATATTGTGATTTATAATAAGAAATGTATATTCGGTCTTCGTCCTTATTTCTGGAACCTATAGCTATTTGCTTTTAAATGATCCTCAGCTCTTAAAACCCTATAAAGGAATTTAGTCACAAACCTATAAGATTTATATTGGATTTTACTATGTTTTGAAAACCTATCAAGCTTATGATTATCTATTTTAATGCTTTTGGCAGATACCACAAATTATAAATTTTCTAAGTATCAGTAGAGGCCAGGATAAAGTAATAGTTCATTTTGGACAAAAAGTAAAGTATTTTGAACTAATTTTTATTTATGATCTGTTACCTCCTGAAGAAAGAGTAAATGAATTTTTGTGGACTAAATCATTTTCATACTTGCTTACAATATTGATCTATAAAGACACCAGCTCTTTTATGGTCTCCTGCTAAATATATCAATTATCTATTATGATCCATTTTTTATGATTACTCTGTTTTAAATCTGATAACCACACCATTGCACTGTTATCCAGGCAACATCTTCCTAGCATTTCAATTATCTTAATCTCATGCAGACCCACATCAAAAGCCTTCACAAACATTTAGATACATTGTTTGTCCATGGAGTTTTCTTTATCCACAAACTTGTTGAGTAATTTTATAAGACCAAATAAATCAGATTTGCCTGGCATTATCTGTCCTCATAAACAAATGCTGTCCGTTGCCCATCACATTGTTATCTAAATGATTTCAGATCAATTTGGTTTGCTCTAACTTGGGCAATTGCATTCTGCCAACCCCAAACTCCCTCTGTTTTTCAATTGGAGACATTATTCTTCCTTTCACTTAACAAAGTGTTCTGTAAAGCAAGCAGGCAAGTATCTGAACCAATAAAGCCTAGTTTCCTGAAGATTTGTGTCTGATAGGCTAACTGAAACTATGTATTATATTATATCCATGTCATAGCTCTAACTGGTGACATTATTACCTGAATCATTGTACTAGATGTCATAGTAATATTTTGTGTTACATCAACAGGAAAAGTAGACAACACAAAGAATGTCTGCCTTTCATGTGTACTTCTAGGACATCCTAATGCTAGATTCCTTACAACATAATTAGATTTAGTTGAAATCAAGTTATACATCAGAGGTTAATAATGAGATACACTTAATGTGATATGATTTCATTGAAAAACTTGTTATATATTGTACTAGGGCAGAATGATCATTGTGCTTTATCTAAGAAAAATGATAGTTCTACAGCTGGTCCTCCATATCCAAGGCTCTGCATCTACGGATTCAACTAATTGCGGATGGAAAATATTCAGGAGAAAAATTCCAGAAAGTTCCAAAAAGTAAAACTTGAATTTGCCACACTCTGGCAGCTATTTATTTAGAATTTATACTGTATCAGGCATATAAGTAATCTAGAGATGATTTAAAGTATACAGGAGGATAGGCGTAGGTTATATGCAAATATATAAGGGACTTGAGCATCTGAGGATTTTGGTATCCACAGGGGTCCTCGAGCCAATTCCCTTCAGATACCAAGGGTTGACTGTATATTTCAAGGTAAATGAACAAATTATTCTTTACTCACCATTTCATTACATAAACTCTATAAATTTATTAATACTATTGCTCTTACATTTATACGATGCCCTTTGAAATCTGTGGCTTATCTCCTTATGTGACATTCGCCTAAAACTATATGTTAATTTGGGGGCAATCGAAAGAGGTATTAGGCTAGCTTGCAGAGCATGTTTTCAGAAGAAGGAGAACCTTCAGCTTCCTTTGATGTTCCTATACTTTAATTTCAACCAGGCTTAGCTTGAACTGACATGTACAGTTGTTTGTTTAAAACAAACTCGGGGACTTCCCTGGCGGTCCAGTAGCTAAGACTTCCCCTTCCAATGCAGGGGCTGCAGGTTCAATCCCTGGTTAGGGAGCTAGGATCCCACATGCCTCGTGGCCAAAAAACCAAAACATAAACACAGAAGCAATATTGTAACAAATTCAATAAAGACTTTTAAAATGGTCCACGTCAAAAAAATCTTTTAAAAATAAAATAATATAAAACAAAACAAACGAACCCAGATTCCAAAATTCAGTCATAATGCCCAGGGAATAATTCACATGCTGGAAGCAAGTGTGTGTAATTTTTTCCTTGGGGGTCCTTTTGATCAGCATTTGTAGCACCAAACCCACCTGCCCAAGAAGCAGTAATCTGGAAGAAGACACTAAAGGCAGAGTAGATAAAATAAACAGAAAAATTGTCATTATTTACTCACTAAAAGTATCTCCTTTACTAACAGAGTATAGTTAAACTTTCTCTATCCACTAATGAATTAATCAAAACCCAGGAGAAACATAAGTAAAGACAAAATATCTCTAAGATGAAATTATCGTATTCTCTTATCTTCATTGTTCTTATTTTTAAGTTGTTTTGTTTTCTCTTGTTTTAACTGAAGAACATGATAGCTCATAAGATCAACTGTACTAACATCTTTCTTGGTTTTTTATTTTTCTATTGCTGAAATATCAACCACGCTTGTTGAGTAGAAGACATTAAATACTGCGTGCGTGTGTGTTGGAAATGATTATTAAAGAAGACAGTATTATTGTGAGAGAACAGGACAGAATGACTCAGGATTGGCTACATTTCCTTTACTTCCTTCTATTTCTCTAAGGGACCTTCCATAGAGATAATTAGAATATTGGCCTGGCTGTTATCATCTAACAGAGTTGTGTGTCATTAATAAAACCTTTACCTGCCTTCATATATTGTAACTACAGTGATTATATGTAAGGAGTGTTCTGCTTTCCAATAAAGCAGATTTTACCAAAGGCTTATTTGTCATTAATATTTTGCTGAGGAGGGGAGGTTGTTAAGAGAGGATAGAAATGCAAAGAAGACTAAATCAAGAAAACTTTAACATTTTCAACTAAGATTCCTCATCTGAACTACAGTACACAGAAAATTACTTGATTATTTTCTCAATTCTCCCAAGGATAGTACAAAGCTAGTTCTATTCTAGATGCACAGGAGAAAAGTTAATTTGTTACATATAATGGATGCCTTGGGGAATTAGGGCTTAATTTCCCCCTAAGCCAGGTGAGAAAGACCTACAGCTATATTTAAATATAATTCCTTGGGAGTTTGGGACTAGCAGATGCAAACTATTACATATAGAATGGATAAACAACAAGGTCTTACTGTACAGCACAGGGAACTATATTCAATATCCTGTGATAATCCATAATGGGAAAAAAGAAAATAGATATATATGTGTAACTGAATCAGTTTGCTATATACCTAAACATTGTAAATTAACTACACTTCAATTAAAAATTTTTA
This sequence comes from Platanista minor, assembly GCA_004363435.1. Taxonomy (NCBI): domain Eukaryota; kingdom Metazoa; phylum Chordata; class Mammalia; order Artiodactyla; family Platanistidae; genus Platanista; species Platanista minor. Next base: position 8,358 of record RJWK010000126.1, on the reverse strand, counting down.
ATTAAATATTATTCCATAAATAGTCCATTTTAACTTCAAAATAAATTTGAAACTCCTACATAAGCAGCTTTAATAATTTCAATCTATCGTGAACAAGGAGATTGATTTGTTCCCCCCAAAAGGTTAATTGTGCTTAATCCTTTGAAACTAGTTTAACAATGAAAGCAGCATTGTAACCTCAAATCTTTTATGAAAAAAGACTTAGTGTGCTAGTTAATTAAAACAAGATCCACATAGTATATTCATGAGCACTAACTGCTTGAAAAGTCCTAACTTGGTGTCAAGATCAGTAGGTTTTATTCCTAGTTTGGTCAGAAACTTATTGATAGACAACCTAACTGACAGACTAGCTAAGTTTCTAAATGTTTTTACTTCAAACGCTCTATTGAAAAATATAAAAACAAATTACTATAAGCACCAACTTTCCCACTGGGAATATTGAGACAGTCTTTACATAAAGGAAATCAATATGTATTTATATCTTTTGTATACATTTTATAAATAAGAAACTAGGACTGCAATATTTATTCATAGTGAGTTACTATATCTGTCATCCCTGGGCAAAACTCCTTAAAGAAATTTCCAAAATGAAAGAGAACACAGAAAAAGCAATATATAAAAGGGCAAGGAGGGGAAGGAAAAGAAACATGTGAACAAATACACAGTGGAGCCAAAACATATTAGATACTCATTGGTATATTTTCAGAGGCTACACAACACCCATAATTATTTAACATTTCAATTGAGAAAGTTTGTATACATATATTCTATTGATATATAGTGCACAACTATGAATATATTTTGAACAGTTATGTGTGAAATCCTCCTCATGACCATTTTCACTGAACAACTATACTATGAGTGGAGGATTTTCTGAAACTGAAATTGCTATTTGCACGATGTGGTGCATTGAAGCAATTCAAGGCTTTCATTCCACTTCACTGGAAATGAAGATTCACTATATTAATGTTCTCTAGGCACTTATGTGGTGTGAAATTATGCCTCTCAATTACAAATTCTTCCAGCCTTCTCTCTCTTGGCTTCTCTATTTTCAAGTTTTATTTCAAATACTCCACAAAATATTTGGCCTCACTTGGCATAAAAGAAGCAAACCTCTGTGCCTCCTTTTCCCCACCTTTCTATGGAGATAATAACACTTGCCTGTCTCATAAAGATATTGTGAAGCATAATATTTTGTAAAGCACTTTTAAAAACTTAACCATGAGGGCTAATGGAAATAAAAACTGTATTGTCATCTATTCCTCCATTTCCTCTCAAGCTGGCCATTTTCTTTTTGTTTTTGTTTGTTTGTTTGAATGTTAAGAATATTGTTTTGCTATTGAATATTGAAGCACAGTTTTATTTCCTTCAACTTCTTTCCCTTTCGATTTCTTTGTAACCTCTTCTGGTTTCACTGCCATCAAATAGGAGATTGCTTCCAAGAACCCACCTAGAACTGACTCAAATGTTTCTGTTTTATAGCTTAAAGCACCTGTAACACGGTCTAATCTCACAACCAAGGGTCCTCCCAAATATTAATTCAGGACTCAAGGTTTCATGTCGGCCTGGTTACTGGACACTAGTGCCACTACACGACCTTCTATTCATGCTCTGTATCCACCAGACCTATGTTTGTATTAACTGAATAGATTCTCGCTCTCATGACGTGAACGCCCTTGGGGGAAGGGACTGAGTCTATCTACAAAGTACCTAGCACAATGGTCTACTCACAGTATTTTTAAAATGAGTTAAAATAATTAAATAACACTACATTTTATACTTCCTAAGCTGGCTGCACTGTAGAAGTCTTTGGAGCGAAACTGGACTGAGCCTAGAGGCACTGCTGCCCATTATTTCCAAACCCAAAGTAACCCAGGTGTGGAGAACTTCTTGACAAGCCTCCAGGGGTTCATCTGGATGGCTTTCATGTCTCTGCAAGCCAAATCCTGACTGAACTCTTCTCTCTGGAGCTGCTGATAGAGGACTCCATTGTAAGATTTAAAGATAAGAGGCCCTTTTCTATCTACTATACAACCATGTCTTCAGAAATGTACTCTTAGAATGCATCGAAGTACATGATGAAGGAACACTATAAAAAATGAATTGAGGAGTACATAAAGTACACAATAAAAGGATGATGTTGAGTAAGTTACTTTGCTAGAGAGGTCTTGAAGTTGGACACACCCAAGTTCCTGCCCTGGCTCTGCAACTTGCTAGCTGTGTTACATCGAACAACTTACTTAACTTCTCTGAAACTCTGTTTCCTCATCCTTAAAATATTAATTCCCTTAGAGAGTTTTGAAGATAGTTTTACTGTAAGTAATATGAACACATACCTGACCCAATGTAGAAGCTCAATAAATGGCATTATCATTATTATTAGAAATCACACCATGGAAAATTATGAAAAGAGTCATCTTAACCAAAGTAACAACGAAACACGTACTTCTGAAAACAGCCCCAGAGAAAGCCTAGTAGAACAAGAGGGAGGTTTTTTCAGTGACTAGGCAGGAAGTCACAACTTTCTCTGTTCTAGCTCACTCTTAGGTGGGTTCAGAGGATGAAAAATTACAAGTCAAGAATGTAAAACCACTGAGTTTGAATAAAATGATTTCCAATTTTCCCATAGAGTCGCTCCCTGAGAAGGAGGAGCTCTAAATTTCACAAAGCCTTCGATTACCTAGCCAGTTTCAATAAAATGGGAAAGAAGGAGTGTGATGCAGCAAACATTTCAACAGATATAAAGTTCCACGTCTTTTTTTTTTTTTTTTTTTTTTTTTGCTTTTTGCAGCACGCTGGCCTCTCACTGTTGTGGCCTCTCCCATTCCGGAGCGAGCACAGGCTCCGGACGCGCAGGCTCAGCGGCCACGGCTCACGGGCCCAGCCGCTCCGCGGCAATGTGGGATCTTTCCGGACCGGGGCACGAACCCGTGTCCCCTGCATTAGCAGGCGGACTCTCAACCACTGCGCCACCAGGGGAGCCCAAAGTTCCTCGTCTTATTCCTGAGGTTCTCTGTAGGAAGCAGGACTAACTGCTGGGCTCCACATTACAGTAATGTCTTCCAGAATTCTGGGAAAAGGGGCATTTCCTAACCACAGATAAAAGGAGGCATAGTCACTCTCCCTCTTCCGCTCCCAGATTCTTTTTTAGGAAAATAAATTGGAGGAATAGCGAAGAATACATTTTAGATGCAACTGTTCAGGTATCTCAGAAAAACATGATCTTAAATGTCTGGAAAATATGATCCCAAATCTCAGTAGGAGGAGATCATGTAGCTGCTGTCTCCCTCTAAACTGCACAAAGAACAAAATCACAGAAAACATCTTAGAAAAATTAAAGATACAGACAGACAGCTAGATAGATAGGTAGTAATAGATTGACAGACAGGAATTACTGTTAGTGAAATCCCATCATAGGAGGGCTCTCCAGGGTGAACGATGTTAAACTTAATGCTTCAAAAGAGATTAAAAACATATTTGAAGTGACAGTTCTTGATCGAGCAGTCAGATAAACAGGTGATGATTTGCCAGTGGGGAAAAACATAAAGTCTTTTAGTTTGTTTCAATCTACCTGAGCTCATACAAATAACTGCAGCTGACCCCTAAACAACACGTGGGGGTCTACTTATCCGCAGATCTTTTTCAACAGTAAATACTGCAGTGCTACCACACAATCCAATCTGATGTTGGCTGGTTGAAACCGCAAATGCAGAACCACCTATTGGGAGGAACTGCATATAGGGAGAGCAGACTAAAAATTACGTGCAGATTTTCCACTGTGGGAGGGTTGGCACCCCTAACCCCCAAGTTGTTCAAGAGTCAACTGTATTACGTTTTCCAACAGAAGCAGTGACAACTTCAAATTCTAAGATTACATAACCCATTAAGAAAAGAGATGGATGTCCACCGACAGATGAATGGATAAAGGAGATGTGGTATATATACACAATGGAAATTACTCAGCCATAAAAAAGAATGAAATAATGCCATTTGCAGCAACATGGATGGACCTAGAGATTGTCATATTAAGTGAAGTACGCCAGACAAAAAAAGACAAATATCATATGATATCACTTATATGCAGAATCTAAAAAAAAAAAAAAGATACAAATGAATTTATTTACAAAATTGAAATAGACTCACAGACATAGAAGTAAACTTATGGTTACCAAAGGGGAAAGGGGGGTGGATAAATTAGGACTTTGGGATTAACATATACACACAACTACATATAAAATAGATAAACAACAAGGACCTACTGTAGAGCACAAAGAACTGTACTCAATATTTTGTGATAACCTATAAGGAAAAAGAATCTGAAAAAGAATATATATATATTATATATTATATATGATATATATATACATGCATAACTGAATCACTGTGCTGTACATCTGAAACTAACACAACATTGTAAATTAACTATACTTCAATATAAAGAAAAGAAATTGGACAAATAAATGGGACAAGAAAGCACATAGTTCAGAACACAGTGCCATTTTTTATTACACGTAGGGTAAGCAGCTGACAATGTGGACATTTTGAAGAAACTGACATGAGCTAAATGTTTTGGGAAATCCGAATCAGTAGCATTGCACGAAGCTTTCCTTCTGGTTTTATGCTTAGCGTGTTGCTGAAATTCAAGAAGTCATAGGTAGAAAAAGAATTATTTGGCTGGTAGATTATAAACAATGGGTATATTATGGGATGGCTAGTTTTTCCTTCCCTTTTTGTGAATATATATGTAATGCGAGGATATTGGGAGGAGAGAGAATTTCTAGGCTGTTGTAAAAACAATCAGCTCATTTAGCCTCAAAATGTATTGTTCAATGTGATATTTGGAAAGCACTTGGAAAATACATTCAATTTTTAACATCTCTATAAAAAAGCAAAACAGTATTCATAGGTCTTTCTGTAATGCTTAATTCTGGAATAGTGAAATTTTAATTCTCTTAAACTATATTTTTCATCAAGTGAATTAAGCAACTCAAATGAAAACTTCCCCATTATTTGAGCTCTTCTCTGATTTTCTACAAAATTTATAAATTTGCATTTTAGCTTCTGCTTGAATACATTCTGGATTGTGTTTTTCTCTTGTTTGTTATTGCTATTGCTTTGCTTTTTTTTTCTTTGTGTGTTGTGGTGGATAGAAGAGTATAAACTTCTGTGACTATGACAACCCATATCTTTCACATTCTGCTGTCACCCACAGCACCTAAAACAGTTCAGTATTTACTGCATATTCATTGGCTTAAATTGAATAACATGTCTAAAAAGGACTTTAGGGTCCTATGTCCATTTCTCTGTTTTCAGGACCCTACTTCAATCTAGGGAGATAAAATCAGTCCTTTTGTTAAATCCCAGGAAAAAGTGTTTTCCACCGCTTGTAAAGGCAAGCCTACCTAATGTCAAAATTATTTACCAAAAGGAAATTCTTCATATGTGTGTAGACATATACAGAGAGATAGGTAGATACAAAAATCCTTTATCTTTGTTTCACCCAAAAAGCTACAACTGGCATTTGCTACATCAATATTATGTAAGAATGCACCTTATAAGGTTTCTTTCTGCAAAATATCAGGGAAAAAATCGAGATAATTAGTGAACAGAAGATGGAAAATATTCATGAAGCTAGAAGGCAGGAACAGCTATTAAGAATAACATTTTAATTCCTTTCATGAGATTTTAAAGCCCAACATACCAAGTTAATTCCTCTTTCAATACTGTTTTTAGTTTAGCAACACCTTTTCACTGAAAAACAAAACTGTGTACCTCAGAGTACATCTTAAATGTTCTCACCACACACACAAAAAAGGTAACTATGTAAGGTGATAGATGTGTTAACTAACCGCATTGTGGTAATCATTTCACAAGTTATATGTATATCAAATAATGCATACCTTACACTTACACAATGTTAAATGTCAAGTCTGTCTCAATGAAGCTGTGGAAAAAACTGTGTACCTCAAAGTAAATGAAATTGGGGTTCAAGGAGACTTCAAGTAACTCAAAACATGAAGATGCACAATGAGTATAAATTACTAAAATTCTAGCAATCTGTCTCTTTTCCTGACATCTGATCAAAGTTTTATCACATATTAATTATTGTTTTGAGCAAAGGCCCTGAATTTCTTTGAGTTCACCAGCTCTAGACACCTACAAATATGTTTTGCTATAAATTACTGGCACTGTTTCTGTTGATATTCAGTATAATCAAACATTTGTAAGCATGCTGTCTTTTCAATCTGTTCAGCTGATGCACTTTACCTGATCTTTCATTAAAGTAATCAAAACACTTGCTGTGCCGCATCTAATGAATGTTGCATGTATGATTAAGTGCTTTCATTCATATTGCAAGTTTGATTTAATGTAATCTGCCTTTCAGACAGCCATTAGCCTAGCTCCAACGTGAATTTGATTAATTGGCTGAATTCTTCCAGATGTCCATTAGGCATTACAGGAATTTCTATGTAGAAACAGCAGGGACTGTCTAGCACAGAACCAAACAATGAAATGTTATATTGCTGCCATGACTTACAAAAAGCTGGATTCATTTTCATTAATAAAACATCTGTACTCCTGCACAGCTATGCATTGAGATGCATTTATTTTATAGGTTTATTTCTGACTGTAAATAGATAGTTAAATAGAAGCACATTTATTGATATTATGTGGGCCCAGGGTTTAGCAGATGCTGATTGACAAAACAGATCAATTTCGAAAGTTTACAGAAGGTCCTAAATAGAAAAAATAACAGACACCTGTTTGAAACAGAATTAAAGACTGTCTGGGATTACAGCAATAGAAATAAGAGTGTTAAAATGACATGAGAGACTTATTTTGAAAATGGTTTGATTGTCCTACATACTCCAAACCATTGGATTTCTTTAAGAAAAAATGGCAAATGTGGCTCTTGCTGGGATGACTTACACTGTTGTTTGGAATAGCTTTCTTTTGCTTTTAGTTTTGTATTCTCAGTTCTTGAAAATCAGGAAGAGATTTAGCCTTGTGTAGATCCTATCTCAGTGTATTTTACCACTTAATAAATGTTATTACCCATCATTTGGGAGGTTTACCACAACAAAGAATTGAAACAAAAGGTAAATTTCAAACAAAGCCAGTAATAGGGATGATCAAGCTCTCTCTAAAACCAAATATTCATCTTAAAATTAAGAGATTACCACAAAAATGATGTTTTGTGTCTCTTTTACAAGGATCTACAAATTGATTTTAGCAACTGAAGTTGAAACTCTTTTCTTATGCCTAAAACTGTATGAAGTTACTATTTTGTGACTATATATCATCCCTGCTATAAAGACATATAGTGTTTGAACTTTAACACTAAATGCCTTTCGGGGACTTCCCTGGTGGTCCAGTGATTAAGACTTAGCCTTCCAATGCAGAGGGTGCAGGTTCAATCCCTGGTGGGGGAGCTAAGATCCCACATGCCTCGTGGCCAAAAAACCAAAACATAAAACAGAATATTGTAACAAATTCAGTAGAGACTTTAAAAATGGTCCACACTAAAAAAAAAGACTAAATGCCTTTTACCCTTTCTTTGCACAATTAGACAAAGTATATAAACTTGGTAGGGTGTGGAGAAAAAGGAACCCTCCTACACTGTGGGTGAGAATGTAATTGGTAACAACCACTATGGAAAACAGTAAGGAGGTTCCTTAAAAAACTAAAAAGAGAACTACCATATGATCCAGCAATCCCACTCCTGGGCATAATCAGGAGAAAACCATACTTCGTAAAGATACACGCACACCAATATTCATTGCAGCACTATTTACAATAGCCAAGACATGGAAGCAACCTAAATGTCCATCGACAGAGGAGTGGATAAAGAAGATGTGGTACATATATACAATGGAATATTACTCAGCCATCAAAAAGAATGAAATAATGCCATTTGCAGCAACATGGATGGACCTAGAGATTATCATACTAAGTGAAGTCAGAGAAAAACAAATATCATATAATATCACTCATTTGTAGAATCTAATTTTTTAAAAAATGATACAAAGGAACATTTACAAAACAAAAACAGACTCACAGATTTCAAAAACAAACACAGTTGCTGAAGGGGAAATTTCGCGGGGAGGGATAAATTAGGCGTTTGGGATTAACAGACACACACTACTGTATATAAGATAGATAACCAAAAAGGACCCACTGTATAGCACAGGGAACTCTACTCAATATTCTGTAATAACCTATATGGGTAAAGAATCTGAAAAAGAATGAATATATGTATATGTATAACTGAATCATTTTGCCATACACCTGAAATTAACACAACATTGTAACTCAAATATACTACAATAAATTTTTTTTTTTTTTTTTTTTTTTTTT
>RJWK010000125.1:57912-129581 GCA_004363435.1 Platanista minor | reverse complement strand
AGGATTAATCTCCAGAATTTACAAGCAGCTCATGCAGCTCAATAACAAAAAAACAAACAACCCAATCCAAAAATGGGCAGAAGACCTAAAAAGACATTTCTCCAAAGAAGATATACAGACTGCCAACAAACACATGAAAGAATGCTCCACATCATTAATCATTAGAGAAATGCAAATCAAAACTACAATGAGATATCATCTCATACCAGTCAGAACGGCCATCATCAAAAAATCTAGAAACAATAAATGCTGGAGAGGCTGTGGAGAAAAGGGAACACTCTTGCACTGTTGGTGGGAATGTGAATTGGTACAGCCACTATGGAGAACAGTATTGAGGTTCCTTAAAAAACTACAAATAGAACTACCAAATGACCCAGCAATCCCACTAGTGGGCATATACCCTGAGAAAACCATAATTCAAAAAGAGTCATGTACCAAAATGTTCATTGCAGCTCTATTTACAATAGCCAGGAGATGGAAGCAACCTAAGTGTCCATCATCGGATGAATGGATAAAGAAGATGTGGCACATATATACAATGGAATATTACTGAGCCATAAAAAGAAACGAAATGGAGTTATTTGTAGTGAGGTGGATGGACCTAGAGTCTGTCATACAGAGTGAAGTAAGTCAGAAAGAGAAAGACAAATACCGTATGCTAACACATATATATGGAATCTAAGAAAAAAAGAAGTGTCGTGAAGGTCCTGGGGGCAGGACAGGAATAAAGACACAGAACTACTAGAGAATGGACTTGAGAATATGGGGAGGGGGGAAGGGTAAGCTGTGATAAAGTAAGAGTGGCATGGACATATGTACACTACCAAACGTAAAATAGATGGCTAGTGGGAGGCAGCCGCATAGCACAGGGAGATCAGCTCAGTGCTTTGTGATCACCTGGATGGGTGGGATGGTGAGGGTGGGAGGGAGGGAGACGCAAGGGGCAGGAGATATGGGAACATATGTATATGTATAATTGATTCACTTTGTTATAAAGCAGAAACTAACACCATTGTAAAACAATTATACTCCAATAAAAAAAAAATTGTGTCTGCCAGTAAAGATTAATTCTCCATCTCAAGGTTTCACCAACTTAAAGAGTTAGAGTATATCCTTTGCCAATTCTGTCCCCATTAATCTCATAGCTGTTGTTCCATTCCTCTTCTTCTGAGCTACAAAATATTATCATCATATCCATGAAAGTTACTATATTCTCTAAGAGGACACCTACTCCAGTGCCCTGCTTCCACACAGGAAGCTGTTAAATGTAATGCAATATTACTGTTCACATATATCGTAACTAAGATTCAGACATAGAGTTGGCTTATAGTAAGTTTCAGGAGAAAGACAAGAACTTTCTCTCCTGATTCCTGGCACTGTGCTTTGACTCAGTAGACTCAGTAGATTATAGCAAGCATGCCAATAGATGTGAGTTACGTCTTGGTGTTAGTGCTTCCCTCCTACATCTTGGTGTTACTGCTTCCCTCCCGAGTTTTGGCAGTCCTTCATTAATCACAGATGTGTTTCTATCTAGTACTTTCCCTCCACTGTACTTTCTGAAAGTCACAGTGTTTTTTTCTTTTGTTTCTGCACCCTGAGGCTGTGCTAAGGCTGGCATCATGGGTCCTAAAATAAATTTCAAGCCACTCTCCAGATGTCTTTCCTAAAAACTCTAAGCCAGTAAGAAAAGATAGTCAATGCCTGAACCACAGTAAACTTGACTGGCTATTTACCAGAAAATTCGTATGTTGCTGATCAATATATTGCTTCATATTTAAGGTTCTTTCAGGAGTCCAGCAAATGCATTTTTTTTTCTCTTTACACTGATATTGGGTTTGTGTGTCACAGTTTGTGTGTAATGGTTCTTGTATTCAACTGATTGCCATCCTTCTCATACTTTAAAACAAAAAAACAAAAAAACAAAAACCTAGAGGTCTGGGCTGTACTACGTGCTAAGCAGTAGCTTACATAGAAGAAAACATGACTAGTAGCCCTTCTTACGGAGACAGCACAGTGGCTAAGCCAACTGACTTTCTAGTAGAGCTGCCTAAATTCAAATCCCAATTCTGCCACCTAGTAACTGTACAGCCCTGGCAACGCAATTTTCTCATCTTTTAGATTTGGATTCACAGTACCTATCTCAAAAGAATGTAGAATTAAATGAGTTAATATATGACTTAAATGAGTTAATGTATGACAAAAGACTTAGGAGAGTGCCTTGGATACATAAGTCATCTTTGAGTGCTTAACACCATTAATTCTTGTTAACTGGGTTGAAACAACAACATAGGCTCAATACTACTTTTTAAAGTCTGAAATCATTTTCATTATAAAACACAAAACTTTGCCTCTTTTCTAGGGAAAAATATTCCCCCTCTATTTTTTTTAACCTTAGTTCATTCATTTCACAAGTGTATATTGAGCACCCAAGTACCCTACATTAGAAGAAGTACCAGGGGTATTGTACTGAACAAGAGAGCTAAGTTCCCATGAAGCATTAGTTCTAAGGGAGAAAATATAAATAGACACACAAATAAAATGACCAAAATAATATCTGAAGTAATAGATGTGTGTGGAAAATAAAATGGGGTGATTCAATAGGTGGGTGTAGGGGGCAGGGCCATGGTGAGGGAGCTGAGATCTGAATAAGAAGATTGTTCTGTGACGACTAGGTTGAGCACTTTACAGCAGAGGGAAGAGCTAGTATCAAGGAGAAGAAAGAAGGCCAGTGTGGCTGGAGAGGAAAAAATGGGACATGATGTCACAGATACGGTAAACAGCCAGATTATTTAGAACTTTATAGACACTGGTCGAGTTTACACTTTACCCTAAATGAGAGGAGAAGCCATTGGAAGGTTAGCATGAGGAAGGATGTGATCTAATTTATAATTCTAAAAGGTCACCTTGGCACCTGGGCAGAAAACGGATCACAGAAGAAAAAAAGAGGAAGATAGAGCTGCTGAGAGGCTACTATAGTCAGGTAAGAGATGATTCTAACAGTGGGAATGGGCAGATTCTGGATGTATTTTAGAGTTAGAGCTGCCAGGCTTGGAATGGATGTGAAAGTGGGGATGAGAGAGAGATGGAGATAAAGAATGACTCTGGGTTTTGGCTTGAGAAACTATATGGGTGCTGATTTATTTTTTATTTTATTTTATTTTTATTTTTATTTTTTTAACATCTTTATTGGAGTACAATTGCTTTACGATGGTGTGTTAGTTTCTGCTGTTCTATATAACAAAATGAATCAGCTATACATATACATACATCCCCGTATCTCCTCCCTCTTGTGTTTCCCTCCCACCCTCTCTATCCCACTCCTCTAGGTGGACACAAAGCACTGAGCTGATCTCCCTGTGCTAAGCGGCTGCTTCGATGCTGATTTATTGAATTCAGAAGACTTAGGTATAAATATGGGGGAGAAAAATCAAGTGTTCTTTTATGACATTTTATTTTGACCACATGTACTGAACAAGTGACATTTACATCTTTCTAGCTTGAAAATATACTTTAAAATTCTGTTTTTAGTCTTCTGAAACTTAAACATTGACAAAACTAATTCTAACTGACCAAAGAGACAAATTCACCTTCCCTTTACTAACTAAATTCTGTGTTTCATCTGTACATCTATAACACTAAAATTTAAAGAATGTCTGCAATCCATTTTCCCCAAGAGCTTTCTGCTGAGTTTTAGAAAGCATGAACTCAAGAGAACTAAAAACCATACCTGCTTAACTTTCATGGTACCAAGCCCACAGCATGACTTAAAACATGGAATAAATGAATTTAATTGTGCTGATGACAATAGCAGACAAAACATGTACTACACAGGAGCTAATAAAGTCTAGAACAGCTTATGAGTTGTTTTATACCATTTCTTAAACATTAAATAGTTTCCATTTCAAATGAGTCTTTTTTCTTCTATTTTAGACCTTCAGAAAGAGTACAATAAGTTCTGCTATTGTCTGAAAAACGGGGAATTTGCTCCAATGCATTTGATATAGTAGACGATGTAAATTTAATGTTTGCTAATGCACCATTTCATCCATGAACAACATTAGATGAATGCAGAAAATGCACCCAATTGACCCAAACCACATAGGAATACACAAAACATTCATACTTGAACATCTGCCAGCCACCTCAGTTGACCAGCCTGGGTTATGAGACACACCCATCCACATCTGCTATTAGAACTTCCCATCTGATTTCAGATAACACTCATTCTACCGCTTCACAGTAACTCACAGGCTGCAACCTTTCTGATGCCCACAGGAAAACATCAGGTTCGGTTCAAGGTAAAGTGGCATATTTATTGAAGTATTTATATATTTCCTAACCACTTAATATGCATAAAACAGTGCTACCACTTTATTCGGTTTCTAATTTTTTTATGTGTCACTAACATAGTTTTTGAGTGTTGTACCGCTAAATGCTTTCTTCCATAAGCCCTGGAACACATATAGCAGAATTGGCTATATTGAAATATATATTTGAAATGTCAGTTCAGTCTTTCTGGGTTAAGTTTCTAAAACTAAGCAAACATCTAAGATCATCAGGATGATCAGAGAAATCTAATTATAGTTTCTCTGAATCATAAAGTGTGTTTAGTAACAATGCTTACAAGGAAAAAGCTTTTGCAAGCTTAAGAAGCTCACACCTTCTGACTGGATACTACATATCAGGTATTATTTCATTCACAAAAGTATGTTCATTTCTATATTATTTGAGTATTTAATTTTTGTATTCTTTTTATCTTTGTTTTTACATGTCATACTTATAAAAGAGTAAAGAAGTAACTAAAGAGTTTGTTTTAGTTTTAAAAGAAATAGTCAATTTTGTGAAGTGTGTGTGTGTGTGTGTGTGTGTGTGTGTATTGGGGATAATGTTATAAGTGCAACCTAAATCTATCCTTAAAGAAAAGTGTGAATGTTGCCTAAATGTTGGCTATTGATAGTGAATGGAAAAGAGAAAGGAAAGGAAGGGAAGAAATTTTACTCTTTCAATCCCTAGGAAACTAAGAAAACCTCTGCTAGAAAAAAAATTTGAGAGTAGAGTAGAAAAGTCTTAGTGTTCATTAAAATACTATGAAGCTCTAATAAGCCAGACATACAAATGTGGCATATTTTATGAAAAAAAGATAAAAAAAATATTAACATCAAAAGTCTTGAAGACTATTTCATTCTGAAGCCCTTGAGCTTTAAGCAGGTGTCCCTTCAAGCTGTACCTAACTAGTTCGGTGTGTGGGTGTGTACCAGAGACTCCTGTCCACTAGGGGCTAGACTTTCACCAATAAACTGCATTTAATTACAGCACTTTACATAAAGTCCAGTTTAACTGGCATACAGATAGAAAGATGTTTTTGTTAATCCTGAAATGTATTTATGTTCTGAGGTAATTTTTTACTGAGTTACAATTAACATACAATATTATATTAGTTTCAGGTATACAACCTAGTGATGTGATATTTTTATACATTACGGGGAGATCATCATGAAAGGTCTAGTTACCATCTGTCACCATACAGAATTATTATAATATTATTGACTATATTCCCTGTGTTGTACATTACATTCCTGTGACTTTTATATTTTATAGCTGGAAGTTTGTACCTCTTAATCTAACTTACCTATTTCATCCATACCCTAACCCCCTCTTCTCTGACAATCACCAGTTTGTTCCCTGTATCTATGAGTCTGTTTTGTTTGTTTTGTTTTTTAGATTCTACATATATATGAGATCATATGGTATTTGTCTTTCTCTATCTGACTTCTTTCACTTAGCATAATACCCTCTATGTCCATCCAAGCTGTTGCACATGGCAAGATTTCATTTTTTATGGCTAAGTAATATTTCAGTGTGTGTGTGCATCTGTATACACAGCACGTCTTTATCCATTCATCTGTTGATATACTTCAGATCAGTTTAATAGTTCCAAATGAATTTACTCAAATATGTATATTCTCAAATAAAACGCTACTTCAGGAAGTTTATATTGTGATATTAAAACATTTTCATCATTGAAGCATTTATTTTCCCTCTTTTTCACCTATCAGCTTTATGAGAACTAAAGACTATCATGCACTAACCATGCTTAATTTTTTTTTTTTTTTTTTTTTTTTTTTGCTGTACGCGAGCCTCTCACTGTTGTGGCGTCTCCCGTTGCGGAGCACAGGCTCAGTGGCCATGGCTCACGGGCCCAGCTGCTCCGCAGCATGTGGGATCTTCCCGGACCGGGGCACGAACCCATGTCCCCTTCATCGGCAGGCAGACTCTCAACCACTGCTCCACCAGGGAATCCCAACCATGCTTAATTAACATCAAACAGTCAAGTACTCTTGGTCTATCACTGTTATACAAATGTATTAGAAACAAAAGAAGACTATAAGTGTTTCTAATATTTTTTGGAATTCACTCATTTATCAAATATTTATTCAGTTATTTCTGGATACTGTGATTTGGGAATGACTTATATTTTGTGTTTTTTTGGCCAGTTTTCTAAAATAGGGGGGTGAATTTTAAATCACAAAGGTAATTTTTAAATTTAAGATTTATTTATTGAGTGCCTATGGATCCTGCTCTAGCAATATAAAGATGAAGAAGATAAGAACCCTATCTCAAGCTAGTCAGTCTCATTAGAGAGACAGACAGGTAAATAAACAAGGTCCTCCCAAAACAATGACATTTCCTTTGCTATAAAAAGAGTGTGTAAAGGGCAAGAGTACCATATAACGCAAGGTGTGCAACAGTTAAGATCCATGGCTTTGGAGTCAGAGATACTGGCTCTGCTGCATGATTCTCAGTACATTTTTAGCCACCCTCAGTTTATTCACAGAGAAGGAGGAATGGCAATTCTTACCTCACAGAGTTAACTGAAATAATGCATGTAGAACTTTAGTACAGCACTGCCACATACTAACTGTTGAAAAAATGTCATTTTTCGACAATCGAGCACTAGGGAAGCACAGAGTAGGGTACCAAGAACAAACATACCTACTGCAACATATGATGGACAAAGGAGGGTAGCTCCTCAGTGTACCAAGAGTCATCTACTTTGGATGTTCACCACATTAGAATTTTAGGGTTACACTGAGATTGATAAATATGTATGTGTGTGTGTATATATATATTATATATATATATATATAAAATATATATATCTGTAAGAAGCATAACAGCTTTATAGCACAGAGTCTATTTTGAAGCTATAAAACCGGTAATATCATAGTACACTCTCAGGAGGAATGAGTTGGTCAAGTTCTGCCAAAGAAGTTCTCACAAGAAGGCATTATGAAATGTCTTTATTCCTCAGAACTTGACTTTAAAATGTTCCCACTGGAGTCCAATGGAAGTTTTATGAGAGTAAAGGATAGAATTAAGTCTTGTATATTTTTAAAGGGTCATTCAAAAAGGCAAAGTCGAAATTTTTTACAGAGGGCAGAATAAGGACTGTTGCAGTTGGCCAAAACTGACCTTTTATGATTTTCAAAAGCAAATGTTTACTGAAAGAGAACTCTACTATACTATCAATTGGGAAAAAAAAAATTCTGGAGGCTTACATTGGACAACTCAGTACACATTCACTGCCAAACACATTTATACAAAATCAATAATAGTATTTTCCATGGTACCCGTTTTCAACCTCCTCTCAAAAATTTTGCACTGTAGTTGCTTTTTCTTAAACACAAATATGTTTCTGAGGAAAAACAACATTTTCGATGAGAATAGGCTTGTGAAAGGATGTGCATTTTAGGAACCTTACTGTTAGCTTCACAGTCTCTACCACAATGGTGCAAGGCAAGGGAGAGGATGACGAATTTTGCCAGGTCTTCTGGATAGTGAATTCAGAATTGATTTTAAGTTCTTACAGAATGGAACTCCTTTTAAACTTCTTTCAAAATACAACTCCCTTTTTTCAAAGAGGTAGAGGGGTTTCAGAAATTTTTATGCCCTTTTGGATGTTAAATAAAACTCTCAAAAAATAAAATTTGATGAGTTGAGTGAAAAAGTTAGAAATATTAAAATCCATCAAATGTGGATGGGAAAAATTAAAGTGGCTTGTCACAATATATTTTGGGTTTGATGAATTTTAAAAATTTAGTAGGCAGCACATATACTAAAACTGGAATAGTACAGAGAAGATTATCATGGCCCCATGCAAGGATGACAAGCAAATTAGAGAGGTGTTCCATATTTTAAGAAGTTTTTAAAAACACATGTAATAACAATGGTTTTAAGACTACTACTGGCATCCTACTTGAGAAGAGTTTTGTTTTGTTTTGTTTTTTGGGGGAATGGACATGATATCCATTCTGTAATGAATTTAGAGAAGTGACTAGAAACACGTGTAATAAAGATTGTTATATAGTGCTATGTGTGCCAAAAAAAAACAGAAAAAAAAAGCTGGGGGAAAAATTGAAACTGTGAACTCAAATTATAAGTAGGATTACTCATCCCCACAATAGCCATAGTTTAGAACTTTCTTATCTTCTTACTTATTAAGTGGGTTTCAAGTATTCTTTTGATATGCAGATTTTTTTAACATTTTGTTCCATGGCTGATCATCAGAAAATCAGAAACATTGTGATTTTCTTTCTTAGGAGAAAATAAATATAATAGTTATTCAGACACCACTTAATGTATACAAAATGACACTGGCACCTAATCTAAGTTCCCCCAAATGGCTTTCTTCTGTTAAGAATTGCACAAGTCTGTATGGTTTTAAAAACAATAATAAGTGGATAGTTTGAAGTGTAAAATAGTATCCCCACTTTGGAGAAAGGTTTGACACTTTCTTATAAAGTTAAATATGCCCTTGTTCTCTGTTCTAGCAATTCCACCCCTAGATCTTTACCAAAAAAATAAAAACACATATCCACAAAGCTTTAGTCATAAGTGGCAAAAACTAGAAACTCAAATTCCATCAAGAGGAGAATGGACAAATTTTTTACATTCATACAGTGGAATACTATTCAGCAGTAAAAAATATAGTAATATACACAACAACATGAATAAGTCTAACAGATGTTATGCTGAGCAAAATAAGCTGAACATAAAAGGGTACACAGTTCCATTTATACGAAGGACAATATTAGACAAAACTAAGTCAACAGTTTTAAAAATCAGAAAAGTGTTTGCCTCTGGATAAAGGAGAGGATCAACTGGGAAAAGACGTGAAGGTACTTGCTGGAATGATGGCAATATCTGTTCTTCATAGGAGTGTAGGTTAATGAGAGCTACATGCATTTATCAAATTGTACACTTAAAATGTGTGCATTTTACTATAGATTAAGTTTATGTTGAAAAAGAATAAATGTATATATTTTTAAAGATTGCTTTTAATACATGTCAGGCAAATAAATCAAAAGAAGTATGGCTTCTTTTATGTGCATTCCCATATCACTGTTTGTGAACTTAAGTGGTTCTAACCACAAAATGAACAGATTTAACTCTGCAACTGTGCAGCATTTTTCTAACTGGTCTATTTTCCAGAAGGCAAGAGCTTGTCTTTTTTTTTTAATTTAAATTGTTTGTAATACAGCACATAAATTGCCATTAAACATGGCAATGCAATGAGAACCTCTAGAAGAAACAGGTGGGATCACTTCCCATTTTTTTTCCTTATGACTTTGAGAAAAATCTCCCCCAAATGACACCTTTCTCCTTCAAACACTTCAGTTGTATATTTTATAACTTTTACATATGTCATTTTTACATGACAGTCACAGCTCCCACCTGGAGTTTTGCAACACTGTCCGCATGTTACTTTTTTTTTAGAATATGCATGTTTTATTCTGAATAATTTTGCATAATAAAAATGAAAGTACAAAATAATTAACACAAAATATTTTAAAAAGCTAAAATAAATCAAGAAAGGAAAAAGCAGAAATGTAATCCATGGCAGAGTCTCCAAAAGTCACATAAAAGTTTGAAAACATCCTTCCAGTTTCACTAATGGAAAGACTTCAAGGTCAAATTGAAATCCTAATATCAAGGGTCTAAAATAATATATATACTACATACTACCTAGGCAATTAATATTGATGTTGAAGTATACAGATTCAACAAATTTTTTTAAATTATGTAAATGGTTTAATAGCCACAGAGATTACAACTAACAAGTTGAGAAAAACTTAAAAGAATACTGAGATCCCTATTAGACATTTCAAAAAAGATTGATCTTTTTTTATTGACTTGCACATTCATTCGTTCACTTGTTTGTTCATTCTATCAACAAATATTTATTGGGCATCTATTATGTACAGAAGGTTCTAAGGGTTTGGAATATGTAGGAGATAAACAGATAAAATTGTCAACTTTTCAATATGAGATAGAATGTTTGATATTATACTAAGGGTAAAAAGGCAGGGAAACGAGATATAAAGTTAAGGGAAGAGGACTGAAATTTTTAATAAAGTAACCAGGAAAAGCCTACTGGTAAAGGTAGATTTTGAGTCAGGACCTAAAAGAAATGAGAGAGCTAGATATGCCAATACCTGGGGAAGAGCAGCCCAGATAGCAAGAAAAGCAATGCAGAGGCCCTGAGATGGGACAACACCTGGCAAGTATAAGAAGCTGAAAAGCAGCCCTTATAGCTGAAGCAAAGAGAAGAAGGAGAGAAAGGGAGAAGGTAAGAAGAGAAGCACTGTGAGCTAGATCAAACAGGGCTTTCCAGGCTGTTGTAAAGAGTGGTTTTTATAATGCTTGGGATGGGGCCACTGAAGGTTGAAAGCAGAGGGATGACATGGTCTCACTTCCATTTTAACTAGATCCTTCTGGCTTCTCTTTAGAGGATAGAATGGGGATGGTCAAGGGTGAAAACAGGAAAATCATTTAAGAGGCTACTGCAATAATTCAGATAGAATGAGATATGATAGTAACTTGGAACAGGGTGGAAGCAGTGGAGAGTGGAGAGAAATGGTCGAGTTTTACATATATTTTGAAAGTAGAGTTAATATCTGTTGGCAGGTCAGATGTGGGGTGTGATAAAAGGAGTCAAAGATGAACGTAAGGTTTTTGGACCAAGCAAATGAAAAATATTGATTTCTCAATTTGGGTTAAGTCCTTGGCATATTAATGGAATTATACCCACTTGACAAGAGGGGATTACAGTAGGAAAAACCCTGCTACTAAGAATAAAACAAATAAAAACCCTTTCCCTATGTCTAGGAGATTTCTGAAATTCTTTGACATAGGTGTTATTCCTCTATCTCGAGTCTTTGAATTGAATTAAATGTAAACTCCACGTGTTCTTCTTGATCTTTGCTAATACATGATTTTAAAAGTAGAGGAGAATGACATCACTGTATATAAGAGGATAAAGTTATAAAAGATAGTACTTAATTGGGAGGTAGAAGTTTTAAAGGGTCCACTTCAGAACTGGGTCTAAGTATAGGTGATGATCTGAAACATAAAATACAATAATCTTTATGCAATCAAATTGTGTTAAATATATCACTAATTTGTAGTGTTCGTTATTCAATAAAATTGATATGGAGATCAATCGTTAGCTCTGAGTCAGAGAGAACTAGGTTGAAATCCAAAGTCCACTGCTTTAAGCTGTGGATATTGGGCAAGTTATTTAACTTCTCTAGATCAGTTTCTTCACATCAAAACTAGATATACAAATACCAACTTAGGTTCTTGTTTGAATAATTTTAAATATCTGTCATCTTTTAGGTACTTAATAATAGTAGTTGTGATTATTATTTCCCATTAAGTCAAATTCTCTAATTTACTTTGGTAGTATTTGAATTATTTTAACCTGAGAATCCAGTATATTATTAAAAAAGGACAAATAATAAATATTTATTGTTGGATAAAACGTTATTTTGAGTATTTATTTACATGAATGATATTTAGTTTCAAGAACATTTCTTCTTTAGCACATAACTTTGCTTACTACCAGTGGTAAAAGTTAATCTGTGGCAGTAGGCTCACTAAATATCATCCCAGTCATCTCTTCTCTTACCTTCTCTACCATAGAGGTTTCTGTTGCAGTTAAAGATAAAACATGGCATAGTTCTAACCAATCAAATGTAAGGAAATCTCATGGGTAAGGCTTCCAGAATGGTTTTTGTTTTCCCAGTAAAAAAAGGGACAGTCTCAGCTGATACATCTCTTTCTCTCTCTCTCTCTCTTTCCCCTTTACATCATTGTCTTTCCCCTTCATCCCTGACTGAAATGTGGATAAAAATGCCTTGACATCTAGCAGCCATTTGGGGATTATTAGGTAATAGCTACGAGAAGAAAATGCAACACTCTGTGCATGGCAGAACACAGAGATGAAAATAATATGTACCTCTGAAAAGATCATTGAGATGTACTAATAGTGAACTATCAACCTCCAGACATACTATTTTGTGAGAAAAATTAAAACATATTTAAGCCACAGCAGTCAAGTTTACTTTTACTTGTGGCCAAATACATTTCTAACTGATTCACTACTTTTCCTTATATTAGGCAAGCAATATAGATGTCACTTTGTTCCTTTAAATTTTATCTTGACTTTTTTTCTAGTAAGGTACACTATTATTATTTTCCCATTCTCCTATTTAAATCATGTAAGCTATTTTTGGGAAAAAAAACTTTCTGAAAATACACCCATGTGTTTCTCACAGAATCTTTTAGTAAACTTATGTGAAATATATACACACATGTAACTACTGCTTCTAAATGAAGAAGAATTTTTAAACCAAATTAACACCACAATATAGGATTTTTTTAAATATTCATATAATTTTTTAAAAAGCTAATAACTGCTCTCAGAGAATTGATAAATATTCCATAAAGGTTGAAAACAGTTTTTCTCCATTTTAAAAAGGTGCTTTTTTAGTCTGTTTATCATAGAAGGAAATAAATGTAAAGTACACTTTTAACCTAGAGCTGTGTTTCTTCCTCTAAAGGAATAAATATGATGTCAATGGTAGCATTAAGGCATATCAAAATGGTTTCCTGAGAAAATCAAGCTTATGTCCCAAATGGCCACTTTCACTGGCTTTTTCTTTGCTTTCCTTCCTTCCTTTTCTTTCTTCTTTTCTTTTTGGCCCGCTACATGGCAATTGCAAAAAAGGAATAAAAGCAGAGATGGAAAGTGACCTTAATTTGCCCACATCACGTAAGGTTAGCAACCTATAAATCCCATTTGCAATAGTTTTATTTAAAGATAAATACTACATAAGAAGTGCATTTTATAGTGATAATACTGATGATGCAAGAGTAATATAGGTTGACTAAGTGAAGAATCACTTTTCTTAAAAGAGAACACTTTAGGCAAAAATCTTTAGATATTAAATTATTTACACATTTCTATTTATAGATGGTCAAAAATGGTTAAAATAGTTCATATGACAAGGAACTTCTGGAAAAGAATATTTCTGGCAGAAGCATCCAAAGCTAGCTATAATGATCAAGGTATTTGTTTATTTGTTCTCTCCATTTGTTATCATCTTCTCAGGCCAAAAATTCAACGGTCAAGACTATTAAACTTCATTATAAGAACTCAAATGCATATATCTGAGATTTGACCAAGTACCACAGCAAATGTATTGCTTTTCTCTCTCTCTCTCTCTCTCTCTCTCTCTCTCTCCCCCCCCCACCCCCAACATACACACACACACAGTACTATTCGGCAGATTTCTATGTAGTCAAAAGGAATGGGAATGTGTGTGTATATGTGTGTGAGAGAGACAGAGACATAAAATGAAAACCTGATGTAAATAAAATGCTAGAAAAAAAAAAGTCTTCCAAAAAATTTAAGAGAACACTTCCATACTCATTTTATGTGGCCAGCATTACCCTGATACCAAAGCCAGACAAAGACACCACAGGACAAGAAAACCACAGGCAAATATCTCTGATGAATATAAATGCAAAAATCTACAACAAAATACTAGAAAACCAAATCCAAACATATTAAAAGGGTTATGTACCATGACTAAGTGGGATTTATCCTTGGGATGCAAGGATGGTTCAACGTACAAAAAACAAGTAATGTGATAAACCACATTAACAGAATAAAGGATAAATATCACATGATCATCTAAATAAATTCAGAAAAAGCATTTGGCAAAATTCAACACTCTTTCTCAACAAACTAGGTATAGAAGGAATGTACCTCTACATATAATAAAGGCCATTAGGACAAAACCATGGCTAACATCTATCCCAATTGTAAAAAATTGGAAGCTTTTCCTCTAAAACATGGGAACATGGCAAGGATATCTACTCTTGCCACTTCTCTCTAACATAGTTCTTGAAGTTCTACTCAGAGTAATTAGTTAATAAGAAAATACAGGCATCCTAATCATGAAGGAAGAAGCAAACTTTTCCCAGTTTTCAGATGACATGATCTTATATATAGAAAACCCTAAAGACTCCATTAAAAAAAAAAACTGTTAGAACTAATAAACAAACTCAGTAAACCTGCAGGATACAGAACCAACACACAAAAATCAGTTGAATTTCTATACACTAACAGCAAACTATCTGAAAAGGAAATTAGGAAAACAATCCCATTTAAAAGAACACCAAAAAGAAAAAATACTTAGGAATAAACTTAACTAGGTAGGTAAAGATTTGTAAACTGAAAGTTATAAAACACTGATGAAAGAAATTAAAGAAGAGACAAACAAATGGAAAAACATCTCATGCTCATGGATTGGAAGACTTAGTTTTGTTAAAATGTTTATACTACTCAAAATGATACACAGATTCAATTCAAGCCCTATCAAAATCCCAAAGGCATTTTTCACAGAAATAGGAAAAAATTCTAAAATTCATATGGAACCACAAAAGACCACAAACAGCCAAATCGATCATGAGAGAGAACAGAACTGGAGGTATCACATTTCCTGATTTCAAAATACGTTACAAAACTACAGTAATCAAAAAAAAAGCATCGTACAGCTAAAGACAGACATATAGACCAACAAAACAGAATTGAGAGCTCAGAAATAAATCCACACACGTATGGTCATCTGATCTTTGACAAGGGTGCCAATATACAATAAAGAAAGGATAGTCTCTCTTTTCAACAAATGGTGCTGGGAAAACTGAATACCACACACAAAAGAATGAAACTGGACCCTTACACCATACCCAAAAATCAACTCAAAATCAATTAAAGACGTAAACATAAGACTCAAAGCTATAAAACTCCTAGAAGAAAACATACGGAAACAGTTTCATGACACTGATATTGACAATGATTTCTTGGATGTGACACCAAAAGCACAGGCAACAAAAACAAAAATAAACAAGTGGAACTACATTAAACTAAAAAACCTCTGCATAGCAGACAATCAACAGAGTGAAAAGACTATGGAATGGGAGGAAATAGTTGGAAACCATATATCTTATAAAGAGTTGGTCTCCAAAATATGTAAGGAACTCAAACAATTCAATAGTAAAACAACAACAACAATAACTAATAATAATCCCTTAAAAATGGGCTAAAGACTTGAATAGACATTTCTCCAGAGAAAACATACAAATGGGAAACAGGTATATTAAAAGGTGTTTAACATCACTAATAATCAGGAAAATACATATCAAAACCACAATGAGATATCACCTCATACTTGTCAGGAAGGTATTATCAGAAAAGAAAAAGACAAGTATTAGTAAGGAAGTGGAAAGATTGGAACCCTTGCACAATGTTGGCGGGAACGCAAAATGGTGCAGCTGCTATGGAAAACAGTATGGAGTTTACTCAAAAAATTAAAATTAGAAATGCCATATGAATCAGCAAACCCACTTCTGGATATTTATCCAAAAGAATTACAGTCAGGATCTTGAAGAGATATTTGCCCTCCTGTGTTTACTGCAGCAGTATTCACAGTAGCCTAGATGGTGAAATAACCTAAATGTCCATTGACAAATGAATGGATGAAGAAACTGTGGTATACACATACAATGGAATACTATTCAGCCTTAAAAAAAAAAAAAAGGAAATTCTGCAATATTCCACAACATGGATAAACCTTGAGGACATTATGTTAAGTGAAACAAGCCAATTACAGAAAGACAAATAAGTGTATGATTCCACTTATATGAGATCTCTAAAACAGTCAAATTCATAGAATCAAAGAATAAAATGGTAGCTGCCAGGGAGTAGGTGGAAGAGGAAATGGGACATTACTAATCAATGGGGATAAAGTGTCAGTTAAGCAAGATGAATAAGCTCTAGAACTCTGTTGTACAACATAGTACCTATACTCAGTAATAATATACTGTACACTTATAAAATTGTTAAGTGAGTAGATCTTATGTCAAATGTTCTTTCTAAAATAAATGCTTTTTTTAATGAGATGCTCATCACCATCAAATTTTAAGATACATGGTGATTTCACATATATTCTTCGGATATGTAAACAATCAAAAAGGATTTTTGCATAAAATTATAATTTAAGACATAGGTGTTGAGGCAAGTGCCACTACTTACTGCTAATAAGACAGGAATAATTCTTTCCACTATGAATTCCTGTTAGAATTTGAGACAAAATGAAAATAATGCAATCCTAATAGATGAAAGTTTCAGAAAGCATAGGAAGCTTTTTGCCTATGGAGCTCTACAAGCAATGTCAACTATTGTCAGACAAAAAGTAGAAAAGGTAAAAAAAAAAAAAAGTAGAAAAGGTCATGAAAAAGGATCTAAAACCATCATGCACTGACTATTTAATGTATGTTAGAAACTACATTTTAAAGTTAGTAACAGAAAACCAGGCTTATTCCTCTCTTACATAAAAGAAGTTCAGAAGTTAATAGACAAAGCTGGTATGGAGATTCCACAGTCATGAGTCTAGGGTCCTTCAGTCTTTCTCCTCCACCATTTTTGAGGTTGCTTCAGGATCCAAGAGGATTACTGGAGCTCTAGTCATCACATCCATATCCAAGGAAACAAAAGAAAGGCAGATGGGTAGGGACAGAGAGTTTTCCCAGAAATCCCACCTAACAACTTCCACTAACATTTCATTGTTCATCCCTATCAACAAGGACAGCTGGGTGAGCAGTTTTTAAGTGTCCAAGGTTAGTAAGGAAGAAAGAGTGGATGGATATTGAATAGTCCTTTATATGACACCAGTGTTGGGGGCAAAGATTAGTTATATACTTTTGCCTAATAGAATATAAAATTATAACTGTAGTCGTTTTTCCTCATATATGATAATATTAAAAGCAAAGACTAAGTGTTTAGCACATGTCAGGTGATATTCTAATTAGTTACCTGTATTATTTAATTACTTGTATTAATTCATGTACTCTTGATAATAACCCTATAAAATAGGTCTATTTTATCCCCATTTACAGTCAAGAAACTAAAGCACAGAGTTTAAGAAACTTGTTCAGATTAATAGAGCTGGTAAATGTCAGGGTCAAGATTTAAACCCAAGTAGTCTGCTTGATTCTACTGAACAAAACCTGTATTATAAGAGAAATGATATTTTTAAACAAATACAAACATACAAAAAGTAATTCAGAAAGGTAAATCTGTGCTGAAAATTATAGTATTTCATAAATGTTAGCCATATTTTTTCTGAGTGGTAAGAATCTGCTTTTTTCTTCTTTGAACTTTTATGAATTCTCCAAAATCCCCATGATAGATATGCATTGCTTTTGTAGTAAGAAAGAGAAAATATTTTATAAAATTACAATATCACCAGTACCAAAATGGGAAAAAGGTAATTGCTAAGCATGGCAACAAGTATGTAAAATATGAGGTTGAGGGAGCACAGCATTTTACTCTTCATAAATGCTGACCACACCCAACCATCGATGTGTATAGAACTACGTCAACTAATGCACTTAAATGTAGTTATCTCTAAAGGCAAACACTGTTGATCAACAAGTTTTCTGTAAATAGCTATCAACTTAAACGCACTATGTTTAAACAATGCACATTAAATTCACCTCAGCCAGGCACAAATTCTAATAACAATATTTACTGGAAACACCACATTGTCGTTCAAAAATCCTTAAAAGATATTTTAATCAAATTGACAAAAAATGATTGAAAAAAAGTCAAAAGGTGTGTGAGGGGAAGGGGAGTCTTCTGTGGTCAAAAAGACTAACTTAATGGTAACTTTGTATCACTCTCAATGTGACAATGTGATAAAGATAAAATCTTCATGCTAATGGAAAAGAAAAAAAAAAAGGTCTCATTAACTATGAACAGGGCAGCTGACTAAGCATTGTACAAGAATACACTTTGTTTTATAGGTCTTTTATCCAGAGCCATTACAATATAATCTGTGACAGTTGAATCTAAATTTGGAGTTTGGGTCTTTTACATCAACAGCAAAACAAGAGCAATAAAACAAGTCATAAAAAAGCCTTTCCAAGAATTGATTCTATTGCAAGACTTATTCAATTATAGGACTCTTAAGAGCTGAGAATGTTTTTAGAAAAAACAAACAATTCTACCTCACCCCCAAATTACAGACCTTCTAAAAAGAGAATTACCAAAAACTGGGGAAATGAACAGAAAATGTTTAAATGCTAGTGAAGCATTCAAACTATGAGTTACAGCATTCTGTTAGGTTGGGTAGATGGAATTAGATGGAGAATAAGACTTGAATTGGAGAATGGGAAGTCAACTTGGTTATGAAAAGGCCAATTTCCTTTTCCAAAGTACAGTGAAGGGACAAAGGGAGTTGAGAATGGGTAAATCTCAAAAAGTTCACAGTTCAGGCTCAGTAGGTCTAAGAAATAAAAGTACAGTTGCTTAACTGGATCTTCTATAGACCACTTGAGTTTACAAAACTGATCACGAGCATCTGCCAAAAATAATAGCTTTCTTAGGAGATTGCTTGTTCTTCCAACTCTCGTCCAGGCAGAACTACCAAATCTGAGCTTATCTGATGGTTTCTCTGGGTTGTCCTCCTCATTAGAAACCAGAAATCAAAACTCACTTTGATACTTTTCACCTATAAGAGATACTTGTAAAAGACTTTGTTTTCTTAAATTGAAAGGTTTTGAAGAGAACTCTCAGTTTATTGTATTTCACTCAGGCTTGTAAAGACAGAAGAAACAATATTCCTTTTTTATTTTGTCACATATTTTAATGAATGTCAGAGTCATACTTTCTAGGAAAATAGTCAGCACCTAAAATTAATTCCATAGAATATTCTAAGCTGATTATGATATGTGGTTTCTATGTTCTTTTCATTTTCTTTCTTTAAAAGGAGATAAAATGTGAACATAAAAATTTTTCTTCACTTTATTCTAAACAAATCCATTTTTGATATATATAACAAAGCATCACTTACTTTAGAGACTTCTGTGAAGTAATTTTTCTATTTCTTTAGTTGACTGGTAGGGCAAAAATATTGCGTAGGAGGCATGAGGAGGTGTCTCTCTCTGTGTCAGAAGAACTGAGCTAAGACCATAAATTTACATCATTCGTAAAAAACCACCTATGTTTTCTAATTTTCATGTATTGTTCCATTTTCCTAACTTTTTTTGAGATAGTGATCTTATCCGTTATGCACACATGACTGAAACTTCCCAAAAGGCAAGAAACACTGGCTGACAGTCTTGGTGCTCCAGCTGGGTGTCAGGCCTGTGCCTCTGAGGTGGGAGAGCCAAGTTCAGGATATTGGTCCACCAGAGACCTCCCAGATCCACATAATATCAAATAGCGAAAGCTCTCCCAGAGATCTCCATCTCAATGCTAAGACCCAGCTCCACTCAACGACCAGCAAGCTACAGTGCGGACACCCTACACCAAACAACTAGAAATACAAGAACAAGGGCCCACCCATTAGCAGAGAGGCTGCCTAAAATCATAATAAGGTCAGAGACACCCCAAAACATACCACCAGACATGGTCCTGCACACCAGAAAGACAAGATCCAGTCTCATCCACCAGAACACAGGCACCAGTCGCCTCCACCAGGAAGCTACACAGCCCACTGAACGAACCTTACCCACTAGGGGCATACACCAAAAACAATGGGAACTATGAACCTGCAGCCTGTGAAAAGGAGACCCCAAAAACAGTAAGTTAAACAAAATGAGAAGACAGAGAAACACACAGCATATGAAGGAGCAAGGCAAAAACCCACCAGACCAAATAAATGAAGAGGAAATAGGCAATCTACCTGAAAAAAAATTCAGAGTAATGATAG
Organism: Platanista minor; assembly: GCA_004363435.1. Classification (NCBI taxonomy): domain Eukaryota; kingdom Metazoa; phylum Chordata; class Mammalia; order Artiodactyla; family Platanistidae; genus Platanista; species Platanista minor. The sequence goes on along the minus strand of RJWK010000125.1, from coordinate 109,455 downwards.
TAAAGATGATATAAAATCTTCGAAATAGAATGGAGAAAATACAAGAAATGTTTAAAACGGACCTAGAAGAACTAAAGAGCAAACAAATAATGATGAACAACAAAATACATGAAATTAAAAATTCTCTAGAAGGAATTAATAGCAAAATAACTGAGGTAGAAGAACGGATAAGTGACCTGGAAGATAAAATACTTGAAATAACTACTGCAGAGCAGAATAAAGGAGAAAGAATTAAAAGAATTGAGGACAGTCTCAGAGACCACTGGGATAACATTAAACACACCAACATGCGAATTATAGGGGTCCCAGAAGAAGAAGAGAAAAAAAAAGGGACTGAGAAAATATTTGAAGAGATTATAGTTGAAAACTTCCATTATATGGGAGAGGAAATACTCATTCAAGTCCAGAAAGTGCAAAGAGTCCCATATAGGATAAATCCAAGGAGAAACACACCAAGACACATATTACTCAACCTATCAAAAATTAAATACAAAGAAAAAATATTAAAAGCAGCAAGGGAAAAACAACAAATAACATACAAGGGAATCCCTATAAGGTTAAGAGCTGATCTTTCAGCAGAAACTCTGCAAACCTGAAGGGAGTAGCAGGACATATTTAAAGTGATGAAAGGGAAAATCTATAGTATAGCTTACTATACCCAGCAAGGAGCTCATTCAGATTTGATGGAGAAATCAAAACCTTTACAGAGAAGAAAAACTAAGAGAATTCAGCACCACCAAACCAGCTTTACAACAAATGTTAGAGAAACTTCTCTAGGCAGGAAACAGAAGAGAAGGAAAAGACCTACAATAACAAACCCAAAACAATTAAGAAAATGGTAACAGGAACATACGTATTGATAACTACCTTAAATGTAAATGGATTAAATGCTCCAACCAAAAGGCCTAGACTGACTGAATGGATACAAAAACAAGACCTGTGTATATGCTGTCTACAAGAGACCCACTTCAAGCCTAGGGACACATACAAGTTGAAAGCAAGGGGATGGAAAAGGATATCCCATGTAAATGGAAATCAAAAGAAATCTGGAGTAGCAACTCTCATATCAGAAAAAGTAGACTTTAAAATAAAGACTATTAAAAGAGACAATGAAGGACACTACATAATGATCAACTGATCAATCCAAGGAGAAGATACAACAATTGTAAATATTTATGCACACAACATAGGAGCAGTTTAATAAATAAGGCAAATGGTAACAGCCATAAAAGGGGAAATCGACAGTAACAAATAGTAGGGGACTTTAACACCATACTTTCACCAATAGACGGATCATCCAAAATGAAAATAAATAAGAAAACAAAAGCTTTAAATGATACATTAAACAAGATGGACTTAATTGATATTTATAGGACATTCCATCCAAAAACAGCAGATTACACTTTCTTCTCAAGTGCTCCTGGAACATTCTCCAGGATAGATCATATCTTGGGCACAAATCAAGCCTTGGTAAATTTAAGAATATTTAAATTGTACCAAGTATCTTTTCCAACCACAAGGCTATGAGACTAGATATCAATTTCTGGAATAAAATCTGTAAAAAATACAAACACATGGAGGCTAAAAAATACACTACTAACTAACCAAGAGATCACTGAAGAAATCAAGAAATACCTAGAAACAAATGAAAAGCAAAACACGACGACCCAAAACCTATGGGATGCATCAAAAGCACTTCTAAGTGGGAAGTTTATAGCAACACAATCCGACCTCAAGAAACAAGAAGCATCTCAAATAAACAACCTAACCTTACACCTAAAGCAATTAGAGAAAGAAGAACAAAAAAAACCCTAAAGTTAACAGAAGGAAATAAATCATAAAGATCAGATCAGAAATAAATGAAAAACAATGAAGGAAACAACTTTGCAAAGATCAATAAACCTAAAACCTGGTTCTTTGAGAAGATAAACAAAATTGATAAACCATTAGCCAGACGCATCATGAAAAAAGGCAGAAGATGCAAAACAATAGAATTAGAAATGAAAAAGCAGAAGTAACAACTGACTCTGCAGAAATACAAAGGATCATGAGAGATTACTACAAGCAACTATATGCCAATAAAATGAACAACCTTGAAGAAATGGACATATTCTTAGAAAAGCACAACCTTCTGAGACTGAACCGGGAAGAAATAGAAAATATAAACAGACCAATCACGAGCACTGAAATACAGACGGTGATTAAAACTCTTCCCAAAAGAAAGGCCAAGGACCAGACGGCTTAGAGATGAATTCTATCAAACATTTAAAGAAGAGCTAATACCTATCCTTCTCAAACTCTTCCAAAATATAGCAGAGGGAGGAACACTCCCAAACTCATTCAGAAAGGCCACCATCACCCTGATACTAAAACCAGACAAAGATGTCACAAAGAATGAAAAGTACAGGCCAATATCACTGATGAACATAGATGCAAATATCCTCAACAAAATACTAGCAAACAGAATCCAATAGCACATTAAAAGGATCATACACCACATTCAAGTGGGTTTCATCCCAGGAATACAAGGATTCTTCAATGTATGCAAATCAATCAATGTGATGCACTATATTAACAAAATGAAAGATAAAAACCATGTGATTATCTCAATAGATGCAGAAAAAGCTTTTGACAAAATTCAATACCCATTTATGATAAATACCCTCCAGAAAGAAGACATAGAGGGAACTTACCTCAACATAATAAAGGCCATATATGACAAACCCACAGCCAACATCATTCTCAATGGTGAAAAACTGAAACCATTTCTTCTAATGTCAGGAACCAGACAACGTTGTCCACTGTCACCACTATTATTCCACATATATTTGCAAGTTTTGGCTACAGAAATCAGAGAAGGAAAAGAAATAAAAAGAATCCAAATCAGAAAAGAAGAAGTAAAGCTGTCACTGTTTGCAGATGACATGATATTATACATAGAGAATCCTAAAGATGCTACCAGAAAACTACTAGAGCTAATCAATGAATTTGGTAAAGTAGCAGTACACAAAATTAATGCACAGAAATCTCTTGCATTCCTATACACTAATGATGAAGAATCTGAAAGAGAAATTAAGGAAACACTCCCATTTATCACTGCAACAAAAAGAATAAAATACCTAGGAATAAACCTACCTAAGGAGATAAAAGCCTGTATGCAGAAAACGATAAGACACTGATGAAAGAAATTAAAGATGATACGAACAGATGGAGACATATACAATGTTCTTGGATTGGAAGACTCAACATTGTGAAAGTGACTATACTACCCAAAGCAATCTACAGATTCAGTGCAATCCCTATCAACTACCAATGGCATTTTTCACAAAACTAGAACAAATAATTTCACGATTTGTATGGAAATACAAAAGACCCCGAATAGCCAAAGCAAGCTTGAGAACGAAAAATGGAGCTGGGGGAATCATGCTCCCTGACTTCAGACTATACTACAAAGCTACAGTAATCAAGACAGTATGGTACTGGCTCAAAAACAGAAATATAGATCAATGGAACAGGATGGAAAGCCCAGAGATAAACCCACCCACCTATGGTCACCTTATTTTTGATAAAGGAGGCAAGAATATACAATGGAGAAAAGACAGCCTCTTCAATAAGTGGTGCTGGGAAAACTGGACAGCTACATGTAAAAGAATGAAATTAGAACACTCCCTAACACCATACACAAAAATAAACTTAAAATGTCTTAAAGATCTAAATGCAAGGCCAGACACTATAAAACTGTTAGAGGAAAACATAGGCAGAACACTCTATGACATAAATCATCGCAAGATCCTTTTTGACCCACCTCCTAGAGAAATGGAAATAAAAACAGAAATAAATAAATGGGACCTAATGAAACTTAAAAGCTTTTGCACAGCAAAGGAAAACATAAACAAGACGAAAAGACAACCCTCTAAATGGGAGGAAATATTTGCAAATGAAGCAACTGACAAAGGATTAATCTCCAAAATATACCAGCAGCTCATGCAGCTCAATATCAAAAAAACAAACAACCCAATCCAAAAATGGGCAGAAGACCTAAATAGACATTTCTCCAAAGACGATAAAGATTGCCAGCAAACACATGAAAGGATGCTCAACATCACTAATCATTAGAGAAATGCAAATCAAAACCATAATGAGGTATCATCTCACACTGGTCAGTATGGCCATCATCAAAAAATCTACAAACAATAAATGCTGGAGAGGGTGTGGAGAAAAGGGAACCCTGTTGCACTATTGGTGGGAATGTAAATTGATACAGCCACTATGGAGAACAGTATGGAGGTTCCTTAAAAAACTAAAAATAGAACTACCATACGACCTAGCAATCCCACGACTGGGCATATACCTTGAGAAAACCATAATTCAAAAAGGGTCATGTACCTCAAAGTTCATTGCAGCTCTTTTTACAATAACCAGGACATGGGAGCAACCTAAATGTCCATCGACAGATTAATGTTTAAAGAAGGTGTGGCACATATATACCATGGAATATTACTCAGCCATAAAAAGAAATGAAATTGAATTATTTGTAGTGAGGTGGATGGACATAGAGACTGTCATACAGAGTGAAGTAAGTCAGAAAGAGAAAAACAAATACCGTTTGTAACACATATATATGGAATCTAAAAAAAAGAAATAAGTTTCTGGAGAAGCTAGGGGCAGGACAGGAATAAAGACACAGCCATAGGGAATGGACTTGAGGACACAGGGAGGGGGAAGGGTAAGCTGGGACGAAGTGACAGAGTGGCATGGACATATATACACTACCAAATGTAAAATAGACAGTTAGTGGGAAGCAGCCGCACAGCACAGGGAGATCAGCTCGGTGCTTTGTGACCACCTAGAGTGGTGGGATGTGGGGCAGGGAGAAGCAAGAGAGAGGAGATATGTCGATATATGTACATGTATAGCTGATTCACTTTGTTATAAGGCAGAAACTAACACACCATTGTAAAGCAATTATACTCCAATAAAGATCTTAAAAAATAATAATAATAATAATAATCTCCAAGGTGTCCACACCTAAGTCAGTTCACCAATAACTCAGCTGCAGTATACTCTGTCCTCAACCTAATTTGATCTATAAATGAGAGTGCCCTGCTCTATGTATTTTTTAAAAAAAAAGAAGAAAGAAAGAAAGAAAGAAAACATCACAGGTGCCTTTTAAATTTCATCATCTTGCCCTTTGTTCATGAGGATGTTAGGTGAGGTGGAGGGCAGCAGAGACTGCTAGTTGTCCCCCCAAATATTTTCCCCCTTCTTCCATAATGATTGAAGACTTCACCATGCAAATGGCTTCCCTGAAGGGACGACTATATTTCCTAGCCTCCCTTGTAGTGAAATGAGGCAGGTTACTAAGTTTTGGCCAATGGCATATAAGCAGCCATTTGCTTTGGCAGCCTCTGTGAACCCTCCCTAAGCTACAGCTACTGATCATACTGAGCTGCTTTTTTTGTTTGTTTTCCACTAAGCCTGGGCTTTAGAATGTAAGTAGGGTCATCTTGGACTCTGAGGATAATGGTTATAGCACCTAGAAATAGAGATGAACTATAAGAAGGCTGAATCCCTGAGGATTTGTGAAGAAGATCCACCTGGTAAAACTTCCATATTTTCTATAGATATAAACACCCTCCATGCTGTTGTTTTTGAACTTGCTAAGAATTCTCCTGTCTCAGATCTATTGCACTTGCTCTTCCCTATGCTTGTATCTCTTTCCCCATATATATCCTTATGATTTGGTCCTTTATTCATATGTTCTTATTCAAATGTTCCTTCTCAGGGCAGTTTCCTGGCCACCCATTATATATCATAAACCTACTCCTGCTATCTCCTCTCCTCTTTCCCTGCTTTATTTCCTTTCCAGAATTTACTATCTAACATACCATATGTTTTCCTATTTATCTTATTTACTCTTTGTCTCTCCTACTAAAATGTATGATTCAGTGAGGGTGAAAAATTGTATCTGTTTTGTCCATTTATATCCCCAACACCTAAATCAATGACTCACACATTCCAGTAAATGTTTGTGGAATGAATGAAATCCGACTCAGAAGTTCAGAGATATCAAAATCAAGGAGTGATCGTGATGGTGTGAAATTGATCTCATGAGTTTTTCTGATTCATATTAATCACAATAATGCTTTTTGAGCACTTAATCTGTGTCAAGTATTACCATGCTATCTTCACATGTAACCTCTCATATAGTCCCAACGAGAGCCTGCCTCAGTAGGTATTAATTAATGTCCCATCTTTACAGAGTAAGAACTTGAGGTATCAAGGAAGTTACTGAAGCTAGTAAGACAAGGATTTTCAAAGAGGACAATGACCAGATTAGGTTGTCTCTACTTCATAAAAAGGGATGACATAGGTGAGGTAGGGAGAGAGGTATCTTCACCAGTGTCTAAATAATAATTAAATAGATAATAAGACATAAATATTAAGGCAATTGCCTTGAAAGAGGGCTCTTCTTTCCTCTATACTCCAGCTAAATAGGTAACCTGACTAAAGAAAATTCATACAAGCAAAGTTCGCATGATGATCCTAAGAAAACAGCAGTCACTAACAAAATATATAAAGATATTATCTTAGTTTTAACAAGTGTGTCTAGCCTAGTCTTGAAAATCACATAATAGCAGTTGTGCCCTCCATATCTGCACTGGTTAGTAATCTGCTAAACACGCATCTTCTAAGTGAAAATGAATCAAAGCGAGAAAACAAACAAATTAATTTTCAAATTACCCTTGTGTCTTCAGTTACAATAGAACTAAATCATTTACATTTATCCAAAATTTGTAAGCAGTGTATTATAAAACAGACATTTGTTGCTCTCTTTACATGAGTTCTTTACAAGTGCCTGTGAGTAGACATATCTATATAAAAGGAACAAAATGCTGATAGCCCTCTCCAATCAAATAAATAAAGTAATAGCTGAAATACTCATATTATTATTAACATTATTTCAAAATTCTTCTCCAGTTTCTTTGGATAGGAGCAGAAAGTGTGAAAAGAGAAAAAAATTCAGTCCGAAGTGAATCCAAGTATCTGGTCCCTAAGCTACTACTGAAATAATCAGAGGTAAATTACTCAGTCTCTACTGGTCAGTAGTTTCCCTACCAAAAACATAAAAAAAAAAAAAAAAAAAAAAAAAGAAGAATATTTACTTGCAAAGATTGTAACAAGGAATAGAAATAACAATATATGTGAAGTGTCTGTACGTGCCTAGCTCAGACTGGGCGCTCAACAAATATTAATCATCATTATAATACTTCTGAAAAGTTAGCCCGTGAAACTTTATCTTATCCCTCTCCTTTCCTAGAAAGTCAATTATACTTTTCTTCCCCTTCAAATCCTTAGAAAAATAGAAAGAAAACAATATGTAACAGATTCTCCTGCTTCAGACAACAGGTCGGTTCTCAGAATTTACTCTTCACAGTGCTTTATTTGGTAAATTATTCAAGTCCAGCCTCCAGAAATATTAGCTCTTTTTCTTTCGATCAAAGAATCTAATCAACAAATTGTAATTCTATCAAATTGTTCTATAAAAAAAAAGTTGATCGGAAAGTGTACGGAACTTGGAATCTTTGAAAGTGCCTGATCACAGGAAATGTGAAGGCCTCCTTCATAAGCATATGTACTCCCTCACACACTGAATAATGTTCCAGATGTTTTGGGGCAGCACTCCTCCAGTGCAGCTGGTCTCTGCAGCAGCCCACCTGAGATGTTCTGACACTTCAGTCTTCTAAGAGATGTGCTAAGTAAAATTTCATACAAGATGTTCGTCTGGGCTATCAGCAGTTAGCTGATTGAAATGAAATGATTACTGATAAATTTGAGATCTAGCCATTTGAATACGTGTTCATGGTATATAAAAGAAGAGTACCACATATTAGTAAGAAACTTGTTTTTAAACTGCTGTTTGTTTTGAAAGTGCCACCATAGCAAAGAACTAAAATCCAAAGAAATGTATTAGATTACGTTTGTAATTTGTTCTTTTGATAATGTAATCATCCTAGACTTTGCCTCAAATTTTCCTTTAACTAATGAGTTCTTGGCCAAATGGCCCGGGATTTAATTCCAAAGAACTAAAGTAGTGAATTCAAGATGCAAATATTTTATACAATCTAAATAGAAAAGCTGTACTAATGAACATTACAGCATCTGTAAAACATTGATGTGAAGAGGCAGTTTCTAACTGCTAATTCCTCCACTTGTATACAAAATCCTTTTCTTTCCTATCCAAATATAATGATTCACTCTATCTCCTATATACTGTCAATGTTATTATAGCTACCAGGACTTCCTATCAGCAGTTCAACTGGTTCAAGTCTCTGCCAACTTATTAAAAATAAAAACTTTTCTCAAACTTGTGATCCCACATCTCATCCCCCAGCCCCTCCCTTTAGTTCTCTTTTCCTATCTAAATCTAACATCTTTAAAAGAAAGGCCTACACTCACTGTACCCATATATTCAGAACTCTATGGAAAGTGTTATAACAAAGGTCACCAGAAACTTTTTGCTGTCACAAGCCAATGGACTCCTTCCACTCAACCTCTTATTTCTCACTATTGTTTATTCGCTTAAACTCAGAAACACACGCTTCACTTAGTTTCCATGACAACACACCCTCCTGATTTCCATGCTAGTTCCTTGGATCCTCCTTTTCAGTCTAATTTTCAAGTGTTTCATCCTCCACCTGTTCCTCAGAGGTTGAGCCTTAGTCCTCTTCTGTACAACCCTTCTTGACAAATCATCCACCATTCCCATGGCAACAGTTAGTAATCCCCAGTCATCATTATCTACCACTCCACACCTTCTGTTCTCCCTGCATTTCCTATTTCAGGTAACAGCTTCATCAATCAACTGAACTGCTCAAGTTGGGAACATTAGTTGCTTTGATTCCTTGCTCTCCCTTGTTCCCCTATAACCCAATAGATTCTACTGTTCCTATCTCCTAAATACCTCTTGAAACCATTTACTTCTTTTTTAATCTCTTTATCCAGAATACTATCCTCTCCCTCCTGAAAGACAGCAACAGACTAGTCTGTTTCTACTTTTGTTTTATCTCTATTCATTCTTCATGAGAAAAATCTTTCTAAAACACACAGTATTTCCAAAATCAAGTTACCACCCTGTTTGAAATGCTTCAATGGAAGCCTTTTGTCCTCATAATAAATTCTAAATTACTTAGCATTTTATATTAGATACTCAGTGATCCAAGCCAGGTTTAACTCTCCAACCTCATCTCCTCCTTTGACTCCACAGTCCAGCCAGGCTGTGCCAAACTACTTGCAATTTCATCAGTATGACAGTCTCCTTTGTCTTTCAGTGCAACACATGCTGTTCCTTCTGTTGGAATCTTCCCGCTTCCACTTTCTTCTCACCAGCATCTATTTTTTCTTTACTTAGATGCCACCTGTTCCCTTCTCTAACCACCTCCCTCCCAACCTAATTAGCTGTTCTTCCTGTGAACTTGCATATCTCCCTAGGCCTATAGCATAATACCACTTACCTTACTGTGTTTAATTATTTGTCACCTCCCTCCTCCACACCCCGCCAGACTGTAAGCTGTTTTAGGGCCAGTTCTTTCTTGCATCCCCATCACACTGTACAGTGCCTGACACAAAGCAGGTCCTCGATAATATTCACTGAGTGCATAAATCCTTAAATGACAGGACTGGACAGTTGGAAATTGGTCCCTAGCTTTATCATATTTCCCACTACTACCCTGTATCAACCCTCCCCCCCAACCATAACCAACCAATCAAACAATGCCACTGTATAGTCATGACTTTCTCTGCCTTTTAATTATCTAAGATCTTTCAGCCCAATTCATACTCTTATCTCCTTGAGTTCTAAAATGACCTCTCAAATCTAAAGTAGAATTTTAAGACTCCTTATAATGTTTATCAACGCTTCGCCACTTCTTTCAAACTACTTGGATATATAAACATGTTAGTGATTTATATTGACACATATTCTGCCCCCCATACATCTAGACCAGAAGCCTTTCAAGGGCAAGAACTCAGATTAATCAGAATTTAATAAAATTACACTGCATCTAACGCCACAGCATACATGAGCACTAAATAAACATTTATGATTTTTTTCATTTAATCAGAAGATAATTATTGTGGCAGACGACAGATGGCCACGTATTTTTGGATACTCCTCCAGTTGAGTGGTGTAGTCTACCTTCCCTCCCCTCAAATCAGTAAGGCTCTATGAATGCTTTGACCAATGGAATATGGCAGAAGAGAAACTATACCAGTTGCTGGGCCCAGATCTTAAGAGGCTGGCATCTATCACTTCCTTTATCCTGAAACACTCATTCTTAAAGCCTTGAGTCACCATATAAGAAGTCCAACCACCTGACAGTAGTATCCTATATACCCTAACATGTCATGAAGAGGGAAACCAGCCCAACTCAGTCCAGCTTCTAGCCATCAGCACCAAGGCACCAGGGAAGCCATTTTGGTCCCTCCACAGCTGGACTACCCACCAGTCAACAAGTGACCCAGTCTATGCTATGTGGGCAGCACAATCACCACAAAGTCATGCCCAAATTCCTGACTAATACATCATGAGTATAATAAAATAATTGTTATATTAAGTCATCAAGTTTGGGGTGACTTGTTACATAGTAACAGACAACCAGAAACATTTATGGAGTGCCTACTAGCTTCTAAGCATTTCTTCTAGCACATTCTTCAACTCCCTTCACATCACACTTTTAATTTTTGGCAGTCTGACTGCTAGGAAGTGGTACATGCATTCTTCTTACCATGAGGTTAATCTTTTCATATGTTTGTTGCCATTCAGGCTCACTCTTCAGTGAATTTCTTGTTCATTATTTGTGCCCATTTTTCTATTTTGTTGTTTGCTTTGATCCTAATGGTTCATGGGAGTCTGTTATATAATATTATTGGACACCAGTCCTTTATAGGTTGCATATATTATAAAGACATTTCCTCAATTTGTGCTTTGACCTTTCCCTTTCTTTATATTTTCTTTTGATGAAGTTTTATTGTAGTCAAATTTATCAGTCTTTCTTTTAAAGTTCATGCTTCTTCTACTTCAAGGAATTCTTCCATAACCTGAACTCATAAAAACAGTCTCTATATTTTCTGCTCTGCATTTTGAAGTTTTGCCTTTGATATTTAACTCTTGATCCACCTCAAATTTACTTATTCATTCACTCATTTTGATATGGTTTGATGCAGGAATTCTTCTTTTTTTTTTTAACCAAGAAGAAAACCATTTGTCCCAACGCCATGTATTGCTTAGACTGCCCTTTCCCCAATGATCTCAAGTGCCAGTTCTCCCAAGTATCAGGTATCCATAGATACATGGCTCTGTTTCTGGGTTCCCTATGCTATCTTACTGGTTGATTTGATTATTCCTGTGCCAATATCAAATTTTTAAATAACTTTAGTAGTAATTTTTGACATTAGGTAAAGGAAGCTGCCTCATCTGCAGGCGTGTCTTACTATCTTGGCCCTTTGCCCTTTCATGTGAATTTTAGAATCTGCTTGCCAAGTTTGAGGTAAAATCTTCTTGGAACTTGGGTTTGTTTATGTTTAGGAATGCAATTGATTTGCATAAATTTATTAAACTTATTAACACTAATAGATTGTCTGTCAATTCTTTAGGGTTTCCAATGTGGACAACTATCTCATCTGTGAATGAATGAATCAAAGTTTTGTTTCTGCCTTACCAATCTTTATGCTTTTTCTGTGTGTGTCTTTTGTACAAACTAGAACTTCAAGGACAATGCTGACTGGACCTCAAGTACAATGTGATAGTAGTAATCTTTCCTTGTTCATTAAAAGAGAATGCTTTTAATGTTTCTTTATTGGTGTAATATTTATTCTAGGTTTCTTGTGGATGTCATTATCAGATTAAGAAATTCTCCTTTTATTTTTAATTTTCTATGAATTTTATCATAAAAGGTCATTGAACTTAATTGAATGCTGTGTCTATATATAATGAAATGTTCATCTTTTCTTTAATCTGTTAATTTTGTTAATTTAGTAATAGATTTTCTAAAGTTGAACTAACATTTCTGAAATAAACTCAAAGTTTATGTTTTAATCATGTCTGGATTCATTTTTTAAATATGTTCTTTAGAATTTTACCCTCTATGTTCAAGAGTGATATCAACCTGTAATTTTCTTTCTTCATACTATTCATTTCTGGTTCTGATATCAAGGTTATACTGGGCATATAATATTAGTTTGTGTAAAATAAAAATAATCTGATTTTGAGCCCAAGAGCTCACAGGTAAAATTATCTGGAACTGATGTTTTCTCTATAAGATGATTTTTTTTTTCCAATTAAAAATGTCAATGGTCATAGACTATTAAGTTTTCCACTTATCTTTGAATCAATTTTGTTAATTTTTTACTATTCTAGAAATTTACTTATTTTATCTACTTTCCAAATGTATTATAAAGTTTTCCATAGTACTCTCTTCCTTTTTAATATCTTGTACATCCATAGTTGTATCTGCTTTATTATTCATAATATTGCTATTTCTTCTTTCTTTTTAAACTCTGTTGTCCTGGAGAGAGTTAACTATATTTTCCTATCCAAATAAGTCTTGTTGATTCTGTATTTTATATCTTTTTTTTTTAATTCATAAATTTCTGCTCCTATCTTAACTCTTTCCTTTCATATATATTCTCTGAAATTATATTGTACTATTTTGTGTTTGGATGCTCAGTTTACTTTCAGATTGTCTTTTTTTTAATAGAATATTAAAAGCTATTAATTTCTTACAAAGTATTGCTTTAACTGCATCTCATGAGTTCTGATATGTAATATTTTTATTGTTGTAGAATCCAAACATTTTTTCTAAATTCCATTATGATTTTTTATACATGAGTCATGTAGAAATATATTTCTGAGTTTTCAAAAATATTTTCAGAGGTATGCAATGGATTCCTAGCTTTACTGAATAATGGCCAGTGAAAATGATTGGTAAGAAATTGATTTTCTGTAATTTTTTGAGATTTGCCTTATGGTATAGTATATAATCAGTTTGGTTTTTTTTTTAATCTCCATATGCTTGAAAATTATGTGTATTGCTTGTCAGGGAAATCTTCTAAATATAAATATTAAATTAATCATTTATCATAATTTTTTATCAACATGATCTATCAGCTTCTGACACAGATGTGTTAAAATCTCATCATGATGGCATATTTGTCACTTCATCCTGGTTCTCTCAACCTTTCTTAATATGTTTGATACTATAATATTAATTGCATAATCTTACTCATGAACTCAAACTTTAATCAATATTTAATCAACATTAGCTCTAGCAATATTTCTCGCCCTTCAAAATGTAAATTGTTTGGTATTAATGTAACTATACCAGCTTTCTTTTGACCAGTATTTACCTAGTATAGTTTTCCTCCATCCTCTTACATTCTACATTCCTGTGCTGCTGCATTTTATGCATGTTTCTTATAGAATATAGCTAATTTTTGTTCTTTTAAATCAGTCTGACAAACTTTGTTAACTAGAGTACTTAATCCACTTACTTTGATTGTGATTACTGTTCTGATCGAAATAATTTCTCTTAATTTATCATATATACTCTATTTCATTCTATTTGGTCTTTTTCTGGATTTTTTTAACTTCTTTTAGACTAAGATTTCTTCATCTTTCCTTTATTTCCCATTAATAGCTTGAGTGTTATATGCTCTTGTTTGTCTTACTCTAATGGTTACCCTATAACTTTTAACATTTTCATTTGTCATTTTTACTTTAATAAACTCTAAAGGTATTCATTTTTATTATTTTTCTGGTAAACAATAAAAACTTTAGAACACTAGAGGATCTCCCCTTATTTTATATACAATCAGCACTCAGCATTCTAGTTTTTAATCTTGATCTGTAACTCTACACAGTAGATATTATTTTTACTGTTTAATAAAGTCTGTTATTTTTATTACATATCTACCATTTTCTTTACTCACCATTCCTTCTTGTGTCCAGTTTTCATTATGGGATTTTTTTTTTTCTCCTAAGTCCACTGTTAAAATTTCCTAACTGAAGATCTTTTTAAAATAAATACTCTTGATCTTATATTTTGTTTCCATTCCTGAAATGTTATTCCACTGGGTGTAGAACTCTAGTATAATATTTCTTTCTTTCAGTATTTGAAGATATTACTCCAGTGATTTCTAACTTCCATTGATGCTGTTGAAAAGTCAGTTGTCAATATCAACCTCACTCATTTGTTAATATTTATCTTTTCTCTCTGGCTGCTCTTAAGATCTTTTCTTTATACTCGGTGTCATACATATTTACTACAAAAAGATTAGGTGCAGATTTCTTTTCATGACACGACTTACAATTCATTTGGTTTCCTGAATCTAAGAACTTTAATAAAGTTCTGGATATTTTTCAGACATTATCTTTTTTTTTTTTTTTTTTTTTGCTGTACGCGGGCCTCTCACTGTTGTGGCCGCTCCCGTTGCGGAGCACAGGCTCCAGACGCACAGGCTCAGCGGCCATGGCTCACGGGCCCAGCCGATCCACGGCACATGGGATCTTCCTGGACCGAGGCACGAACCTGCGTCTCCTGCATCGGCAGGCGGACTCTCAACCACTGCGCCACCAGGGAAGCCCAAGACATTATCTCTTTGAATATTGGTAACCAGTATTCTCTTTTGAAGGGATGCTGGAGTATATATATGTTGGACCTTCTAACTCTGTCTTTCAAGTTCCCTGACCTTCTTCTATATTTCTCAGGTTTTTTTCCCTGTGTTGCAGTCTGAGTAATTCTGACCTATCATCTGCTATACAAATTATCTATATTACTCCATTTTTATTGCCAAATAAAACACATACAATGGAGTGTATATGAAGTGTATAAAACATAATGAACAATTATAAAGTTTGAACCCCACATAGGACAAGATATAATATTGATAGCAGCCTCCCCACCATGTATTTCTCCCCAAACATAACCTACTCCCTATTCTCTAAAGACAACTGCCTTCCTGACTTTTTTGGTACTTTTCATTTTTTCTAGAATCCTCTAAATATACATCCTTAAACACTGGATTAAGTTTTGCCTACTACTGAACTTTAGGTAAATTGAATAATAAAACATGGCTTATTTTGTATCTACCTCATTTACAATACTACTAATTGTGATATATCTACATCTTATCATGCATATTTTCATATACATTTTCACCCTGTAATAAAAATGCCGTAGGCTAAGCCAGCCCCAAATATCCATCTCACTTTCTGGGTTTCATTTTCTTCTAATTTTTGATTCAGTAATCTTATTCTACCTGTTTGCTCCTCAGTGCCTTCAAGCAGATGCATTATAAAAAATAGCCTGTCTAGTTTTTCTAGTTTTTCAGACTACATTGATTAGCCCAAATTATTTAATGAGCCACGACTAAATAAGAAGTCTCTAATTTCTCTCTTCTATTGTAACCCATCCATTGAGTTTATAAATTCAATTATTATATTCTTTATTTCTAGAAGTTAATTTTGTCCATTTTCAAGTCTTTATGGTCATTTTTCATAGTCTTCTGTTTCCTTAGAATACTTGCTTTTGCCTTTTAAAAATTATTTTAAATATATGTATACATTTATTTAATACTCTGTATCTTTGATTCTTTCACTTGCCGTTCCTATTGACTCTCTGATACAGGTTCATCTCTTTATATACGTAATTTTATTTTTAACATCTTTATTGGAGTATAATTGCTTTACAACGATGTGTTAGCTTCTGCTGTATAACAAAGTGAATCAGCCATACATATACATACATCCCAATATCTCCTCCCTCTTGTGTTTCCCTCACACCCTCCCTATCTGGCCCCTTTAGTGGACAAAAAGAACCGAGCTGATCTCCTAGGGCTATGCAGCTGATTCCCACTAGCTATCTATTTTACATTTGGTAGTGTATATATGTCCATGCCACTCTCTCACTACATCCCAGCTTACCTTTCCCCCTCTCTGAGTCCTCAAGTCCATTCTCTATGTCTGCGTCTTTATTCCTGTCCTGCCCCTAGATTTTTCAGAAACTTTTTTTTTTTTTTAGATTCCATATATATGTGTTAGCATACGGTATTTGTCTTTCTCTTTCTGACTTACTTCACTCTGTATGACAGTCTCTAGGTCCATCCACCTCACTACAAATAACTCAATTTCATTTCTTTTTATGGCTGAGTAATATTCCATTGTATGTATGGTCCACTTCTTCTTTATCCATTCATCTGTTGATGGACACTTAGGTTGCTTCCATGTCCTGGCTATTGTAAATAGATCTGCAATGAACATTGTGATACATGACTCTTTTTGAATGATGGTTTTCGCAGGGTATGTGCCCAGTAGTGGGAGTGCTGAGTCATATGGTAGTTCTATTTTTAGATTTATGAGGAACCTCCATACTGTTCTCAATAGTGGCTGTATCAATTTACATTCCTACCAACAGTGCAAGAGGGTTCCCTTTTCTCCACACCCTCTCCAGAATTTATTGATCGTAGATTTTTTGATGATGGCAATACTGACCAGTGTGAGGTGATACCTCATTGTAGTTTTGATTTGCAGTCCTCTAATGATTAGTGATGTTGAACATCCTTTCATGTGTTTGTTAGCAATATCTATATCTTCTTTGGAGAAATGTCTGTTTAGGTCTTCTGCCCATTTTTTGAATTGGGTTGTTGGTTTTTTTGATAATGAGCTGCATGAGCTTCCTGTATATTTTGGAGATAAATCCTTTGTCAGTTGTTTAATTTGCAAATATTTTCTCCCATTCTGAGGGTTGTCTTTTCATCTTGTTTATGGTTTCCTTTGCTGTGCAAAAGTTTTCAACTTTCATTAGGTCGCATATGTTTATTTCTGTTTATATATCCATTTCTCAAGAGGTGTGTCAAAAAGGATCTTGCTGTGATTTCTATTATAAAGTGTTCTGCCTATGTTTTCCTCTAAGAGTTCTAAAGTGTCTGACCTTACATTTAGGTCCCTAATCCATTTTGAGTTTATTTTTATGTATGATGTTAGGGAGTGTTCTAATTTCATTCTTTACATGTAGCTGTCCAGTTTTCCCAGTACCACTTATTGAAGAGGCTGTCTTTTCTCCATTGTATATTCTTGCCTCCTTTATCAAAGACAAGGTGACCATAGGTGGGTGGGTTTACCTCTGGGCTTTCTATCCTGTTCCATTGATCTAAGTTTCTGTTTTTGTGCAAGTACCATACTTTCTCGATTACTGTAGCTTTGTAGTACAGTCTGAACTGAGGGAGCCTGATTCCTCCAGCTCCCTTTTTCTTTCACAAGATTGCTTTGGCTATTCAGGGTCTTTTGTGTTTCCATACAAATTGTGAAATTTTTTGTTCTAGTTCAGTGAAAAATGCCATTGGTACTTTGATACGGATTGCATTGAATCTGTAGATTGCATTGGGTAGTACAGTCATTTTCACAATATTGATTCTTCCAATCCAAGAACATGGTATATCTCTCCATCTGTTTGTATCATCTTTAATTTCTTTCATCACTGTCTTCTAGTTTTCTGTATACAGATTTTTTGTCTCCTTAAGTAGGTTTATACTTAGGTATTTTATTCTTTTTGTTGCAGTGATAAATGGGAGTGTTTCATTAATTTTCTTTCAGATTTTTCATCATTAGTGTATAGGAAAGCAAGAGATTTCTGTGCATTAATTTTGTATCCTGCTACTTTACCAAATTCATTGATTAGCTCTAGTAGTTTTCTGGTAGCATCCTTAGGATTCTCTATGTATAGTATCATGTCATCTGCAAACAGTGACAGCTTTACTTCTTTTTTTCCGATTTGGATTCCTTTTATTTCTTTTTCTTCTCTGATTGCTTTGGCTAAAACTTCCAAAAGTATGTTGAATAATAGTGGTGAGAGTGGGCAACCTTGCCTTGTTCCTAATCTTAGTGGAAATGGTCTCAGTTTTTCACCATTGAGAATGATGTTGGCTGAGGGTTTGTCATATATGGCCTTTACTATGTTGAGGTAAGTTTCCTCTATGCCTACTTTCTGGAGGGGTTTTATCATAAATGGTGTTGAATTTTGTCAAAAGCTTTCTCTGCATCTATTGAGATGATCATATGGTTTTTCTCCTTCAATTTGTTAATATGGTGTATCACATTGATTGATTTGCATATATTGAAGAATCTTTGCATTCCTGGGATAAACCCCACTTGATCATGGTGTATGATCCTTTTAATGTGCTGTTGGATTCTGTTTGCTAGTATTTTGTTGAGCATTTTTGCATCTATGTTCATCAGTGATATTGGCCTGTAGTTTTCTCTTTTTTTATGGCATCTTTGTCTGGTTTTGATATATGGGTGATGGTGGACTCGTAGGATAAGTTTGGGAGTGTTCCTCCCTCTGCTACATTTTGGAAGAGTTTGAGAAGGATAGTGTTAGCTCTTCGCTAAATGTTTGATAGAATTCGCCTGTGAAGCCATCGGGTCCTGGGCTTTTGTGTATTGGAAAACTTTTAATAACCATCTCTATTTCAGTGCTTTTGATTGGTCTGTTTATGTTTTCTATTTCTTCCAGGTTCAGTCTCAGAAAGTTGTGCTTTTCTAAGAATTTGTCCATTTCTTCCAGGTTGTCCATTTTATTGGCATAGAGTTGCTTGTAGTAATCTCTCATGATCCTTTGTATTTCTGCAGTGTCAGTTGTTACTTCTCCTTTTTCATTTCTAATTCTACTGATTTGAGTCTTCTCCCTTTTTTTCTTTATGAGTCTGGCTAATGGTTTCTGAATTTTATCTTCTCAAAGAACCAGCTTTTAGTTTTATTGAACTTTGCTGTTGTTTCCCTCATTTTTTAAAAATTTATTTCTGATCTGATCTTTATGATTTCTTTCCTCCTGCTAACTTTGGGGTTTTTTTGTTCCTCTTTCTCTAATTGCTTTAGGTGTAAGGTTAGTTTGTTTATTTGAGATGTTTCTTGTTTCTTGAGGTAGGACTGTATTGCTATAAACATCCCTCTTAGAACTGCTGTTGCTGCATCCCATAGGTTTGGGTCATCATGTTTTCATTGTCATTTGTTTCTAGGTATTTTTTGTTTTCTGCTTTGATTTCTTCAGTGATTTCTTGGTTATTTAGTAGTGTATTGTTTAGCCTCCATGTGTTTGTAATTTTGAAAGATTTTTTTCCTGTAATTGATATCTAGTCTCATAGCATTGTGGTCGGAAAAGATACTTAATAGGTCTTCTCTTGTGTTTCCTACCTAGAGAAGTTCCTTTAGCATTTGTTGTAAAGCTTGTTTGGTGGTGCTGAATTCTCTTAACTTTTGCTTGTGTTTAAATGTTTTGATTTCTCCATTGAATCTGAATGAGATTCTTGCTGAGTAGAGTAATCTTGGTTGTAGGTTTTCCATTTCTTCACTTTAAATATGTCCTGCCGCTCCCTTCTAGCTTGCAGAGTTTCTGCTGAAAGATCAGCTGTTATCCTTATGAGGTTTCCCTTGTATGTTAATTGTAGCTTTTTCCTTGCCACTTTAATATTTTTTCTTTGTATTTAATTTTTGATAGTTTGATTAATATCTGTCTTGGTGTGTTTCTCCTTGATTTATCCTGTATGGGAGTCTCTGTGCTTCCTGGACTTGTTGAATATTTCCTTACCCATATTAGGGAAGTTTTCTACTATAATCTCTTCAAATGTTTTCTCAGTCCCTTTCTTTTTCTCTTCTGCTTCTGAGACCCCTATAGTTCAAATGTTGGTGCATTTACTGTGTCCTAGAGGTCTCTGAGGATGTCCTCAACTCTTTTAATTCTTTTTTCTTTATTCTGCTCTGTGGTAGTTATTTCCACTATTTTATCTTCCAGGTCACTTATCCGTTCTTCTGCATTAGTTATTCTGCTATTGATTCTTTCTACAGAGTTTTTAATTTCATGTATTTTGTTGTTCATCATTGTTTGTTTGCTCTTTAGTTCTTCTAGTTTCTTGTTAAATGTTTCTTGTATTTTCTCCATTATATTTCCAAGATTTTTGGATCATCTTTACTATCATTACTCTGAATTCTTTTTCAGGGAGATTCCCTATTTCCTCTTCATTTGTTTGGTATGGTGGATTTTTACCTTGCTCCTTCATCTGCTGTGTGTTTCTCTGTCTTCTCATTTTGCTTAACTTGATGTGTTCGAGGTCTCTGTTTCACTGGCTGCAGGTTTGTAGTTCCCATTGTTTTTGGTGCCTGCTCCCAGTGGGTAAGGTTTGTTCAGTGGGTTGTGTAGGCTTCCTGGTGGAGGGGACTGGTGCCTGTGTTCTTGTGGATGAGACTGGATCTTGTCTTCTGGTGGGCAGGATCACATCCAGTGGTGTGTTTTGGGGTATCTGTGAACTTATTATGATTTAGGCAGCCTCTCTGCTAATGGGGGGGGTTTGTGTTCCTGTCTTGCTAATTCTTTGTCATAGGGTGTCCAGCACTGTAGCTTGCTGGTCATTGAGTGGAGCTGGGTCTTAGCATTGAGATGGAGATCTCTGGGAGACCTTTTGCTGTTTGATATTACGTGGGCCTCGGAGGTATCTGGTGGACCAATGTCCTGAACTCAGCTCTCCCACCTCAGAGGCTGAGACCTGACACCTGGCCAGAGCACCAATACCCTGTCAGCAACACGGCCCAGAAGAAAACAGAGAAAAAAAAAAAAAGAAAGAAAGCAGATAAATTAAAGTATTAAAATAGAAAAATATTATTAAAAATAAAAATATAAAAAGGATAAAAAAAGGAAAGAAGAGCAACTAAACCAAAAAACGAATTCACCAATGATAACAAGCAGTAAAAACTATATTAAAAAAAAAAAGACAGTCAGAACCCTAGGACAATTGGCAAAAGCTAAGCTATACAGACAAAATCACACAAAGAAGCATACACATATACACTCACTAAAAGGGAAAAAAGAAATATATATATATATATATATATATATATATATATATATATATAAATTTTAAAAGGAAGAGAGCAACCAAATCAATAAAGAAATCTACCAATGATTACAAGCTCTAAATACTAAATTAAGATAAACATAAAACCAAAAACAAATTAGATGTAGAAAGCAAACCCCAAGTCTACAGTTGCTCCCAAAATCCAATGCCTCAATTTTGGGATGATTCATTGTCTATTCAGGTAACCCACAGATGCAGGGTACATCAAGTTGATTGTGGAGATTTAATCCACTGCTCCTGAGGCTGCTGGGAGAGATTTCCCTTCCTCTTCTTTGTTCGCACAGCTCCCGGGGTTCAGCTTTGGATTTGGCCCCAGCTCTGCACGTAGGTCACCTGAGGGCATCTGTTCCCCCCCCAAGACAGGACAGGGTTAAAGGAGTGGCTGATTAGCGGGCTTTGGCTCACTCAGGCCCGGGTGAGGAAGGGGTATGCAATGAGGGTCAAGCCTGCTGTGGCAGAGGCCAGCATGACATTGCAACTGCCTGAGGTGCGCCATGTGTTCTCCCGGGGATGTTGTCTCAGGATCACGGGACCCTGGCAGTGATGGGCTGCACAAGCTCCCAGAAGGGGAGGTGTGGATAGTGACCTGTGCTTGCACACAGGCTTCTTGTTGGCTGTAGCAGCATCCTTAGCATTTCATGCCTGTCTCTGGCATCCAAGCTGAGCTCGCACCTGTCTCTGGAGTCGTTTAGATGGTGCTCTACCTTCTGTGGGCACACTGGGAAGGTATTCCCCTCTCCTCACTCACCTGGAATCAAAGGTCTCTTGCCTCTCTGGCAGGTCCAGACTTTTTTCTGGACTCTGTCCTGGCTTCCTGTGGCACACTCGCCCCCTTCAGGCTGTGTTCATGTAGCCAACCCCAGTCCTCTCCTGGGATCTGACCTCTGAAGCGTGAGCCTCAGCTCCCAGCCCCCACCCGCCCTGGCAGGTGAGCAGACAAGCCTCTCAGGCTGGTAAGTGCTGGTCAGCACCAATCCTCTGTGCAGGAATCTCTCCACTTTGCCCTCTGCACCCCTATTCTTGCACTCTCCTCCATCACTCCAAAGCTTCCCCCCCACAGACCCCCTGTCCCCGCCAGTGAAGGGGTTTCATAGTGTGTGGAAACATTTTCTCCTTCACAGGTCCCTCCCAGAGGTGCAGGTCCCGTCCCTATTCTTTTGTCTCTGTTTTTCCTTTGCCCTGCCCAGGCACATGGGTACTTTCCTGCCTTTTGGGAAGTCTGAGGTCTTCTGCCAGCTTTCAGTAGGTGTTCTGTAGGAGTTGTTCCACATGTAGATGTAGTTTTGATGCATTTGTCAGTGGAAGGTAATCTCCACGTCTTACTCCTCCGCCATCTTGAAGGTGCCCCTATATATTTAATTTTTGCTGTATCTGTTTTAATAAATCCATGTTCTTGGCATTTTATCGGTGGAAAATATTTGAGTCCTGTGTTTAACATGTAGTGTTTCCTCCAACAGAAGATTTGTGTTTGCTTCTTCCAGGTGTCTGAGGGCATAACCAACCTGGGATATTTTAAATATGAATTTTAGCTCCATGTTTTGGTTTTTTTCATTTTGTAATCTCACAGCAATACAAATTTCTGCCCCAATTTGCATCAGTTCAAATTTGGAGCCAGAAAAGTCTCCTCTGAGCATTCTTATTTCTCAGAGCCAAGGCTTAAACAGGTATGTTCTTCACTGTCTCTTTTCAAGGAATGTTTTCTTCCAAGTTAACTCTCTGAAAGTGTCATTCTTAGATGAGCCCAGCTTTATGAGAGGTGCCTGGTCTGACAGCATAATCTACTGCTTGGCCCTCAGGTTAGATCACCTGACACTTTCATATGACCCAATTAAAGCTAATGTTATGCTATCAATGATAGCAGGTACCCCTGGGTCAATTGCCAGCTCCAGGGCCCACTAATTCTATTGATTTATATTTATGTATCATTTCTGGTCTCTGAAGATTTCCTTTTTTTTTTGGCCAAGTTGGCTACTGTTGTAAAATATTATTTTGTATTTATTTCAGCGTTTTAGTTTTGTTATACCTGACACAGTTTCTCTGAATGTTTAAATCATAATAATGCAGAAATGAGCATTTAAAAGGATATCTTTAACATGGGCATGGATTTCTGCTGATTCAGTGACACTTCTTACCTGTAACACCTTTGCAAGATGACTGACCAGATGTTGAAAAGAAAATTTGTGACTGTGGAACAGAGCAGTTTTCTACAAGTCAATTTTCCCAGATTCTCAGGCCCATGGATTTTGAGCCTCTACAATGTTGTTTTAACCAATTCAATTAACCAGTTTGTGTTTTAAATGACAAGTCAAAAATATTTCACATTATCATAATAGATTATTGCTTAATTTATTGCATGAAACATTTCAAGGCCCTAAAACATAGCATTTATTTAGAATCCAAGCAATTAAAATATTTGCCATAATGAGTATTAATTCTTTGTGGTTGATTAGAACTTCTCTCACAACCACAATGAAAGAAAAAGGAGAGACTCTGCGTTGCTAGGGCAGGTGAAGCAGAAACACAGAAGGTAAACATCTTGGGGACTATTTTCAGAAGGTGATACTTTCTTGCAGTGACACCAAGACTGTGGCGGAGTATACAACAACTGACTCCTTGGCATAATGTTTGAGATTTTTCAATGCATTCTACTTTTTGCTGCAAGCATATTAAGGAGATATATGACAATTTTTTAATTGCATGCTGAACTTTTCATGATGGCTCAGTTCAATAACTTTTTTTTTTATTTTAGTTTAATTTAGTTTTAGTTGAAACTCATGTCTCTGAAAATAAATTTGTTTTAGTAAAAGAACTTAAGAGTAGAGATTGGGATCACATATAATACATTCAAAGGATAGTGTTCTTGTAACTTTTCTCCATATAAATTTTGTTCAATATATGTATTCTTTGATCAAACCAATGTTAAACTCAAGTCATCAATTTTTTTTTTATTATTCATAGTTTAGTTCATGTGAAATCCTTTGTAAAAAATTCTTAGATGCTACATTTTTAATATTTGCATAAATTTTTCTTCTGCTTTTAGAAATATTTTTAGGAAAAGATATTTTAGCAATTATAATGCAGATACAATGTAAAAAACTTACTGAGAAGTACAAAATCACAGTAAAAACCACTCAGATTTCTACCATCCATGTACAACATCTGTTGACATTTGCTTCATTTTCACATTTATTTATGTTTATTTATTTATTTTAAAGTTGTTTTATAAAATTGGTCATTCTATATATAATGTTTTATGTCCAGGTATTTTCACATTAAATTCTACTCTTGTCATTAGATATTTTCCCCATGAAAAGTAAATATATCACAGATATGTTTAATTTTTAATTTACTCTTTATTATTTAGGTTTTGCATTTTTTAGTATTATAAATTATGCTGTGATTAAATCCTTAAATTTAGTTATTTGTCTTCATTCACTGTTATTTCCTAAGATAAATTCCTTGAAGTTTAATAATTATATGAAAAATACTACTTCTCTTAAATGTTATTTAAATATTTTATTTCATATACATATATATGTGAATATAAATTTTAATATTGTGTGCAAGGATCATTTATTCCCTATTACCTCATAATGTTAGAAGAAATAGTGGGTGAAATATTTCTTCTTCATGTTAAATATTAATAAGCTCCCTAAGACTTTTATCACCTTATTTTCCTTCTCCTTTTGTACATTTAGTTCATACACAAATTAAAATACCAACAGAGATCTCCCTGTAGGATAATTGAAATGGTATTTCTTTTATTCACCAGTCTCAAAACCAGAGCACTTTTCATGATCACTTTTCATTATTTTATGGCAGGAGGTATGCAGTGCAGGCTATTACCCAACAACCAGTCAATATTAATATACAAAAAGCTTGGCTGGCCAGCTCAAACCCTATGATAAGAATACTTTAATTACAAATTATGTGTATATAAAGTACAAACACAAGATATGAATGCTGATGATAGTTTTGTCCAAAATAAATATATATTGCAGCTCTTTTTCTTTGAACTTCCCAAATTAATTAGAAAACTTGTGATAATTTTCCTCATTGCAAATCCCACAATGCCCTCTTCATTCACTATACCATTAAAGCCTTTTTGAGGGATTAGAGAGTGTGCATACTAACCAAGCACACACAATGCAGGTGCAAATTATCAGTAAATTAGCATTTCTCATATGCAGAACTCATTTATCTACTTTATGGCATTGAACCAGAAAATAAGAAAAAAAAAATAAGTCATACACACAATCATAATAGATTTTACCTAATCTCATCTAATCAAATGTACATATTTCATGCAAAGACCTCAGATCCTCACTCAGAGCATATTTAGTATTATTTTGGTTAAAATCTAACTAGGGTAGTAATCTTATTTTCCAGTGAGTCACAGATTAGATGAGGCAAATCAGAAGTGCCAGGAGAGTATCAGTACTGGCCTAGAGGTACCTGAGATAATTTAATGCATTTAGTGTTGGAGGAAACATCCCCCCATGTAGACCTCAGAACAGACCCACTGGTTACATACAATGGAGTTCATACATTGACTCAAAGTCACCATGAAATGCTAAATTATACTCAGTAGTCTTTAAGAGGCACAGAAAATATGTAATCTGTTTCAGGAAGAATTTCGTCAAAACAGTTTGAAGTAATTTTAAGCATTTAAGGACTTGTATGGATCTTATTAACTCATGCTGTGTATGTTTTAATGTCAAACCTATAATATCTGTTTTTAAATCTTCAATGGCATGGTAAATATTCATTAACATTTAGAAATTCTGGCTCTCTGTCTAGTCTTCATCTTAACTGTCTTTGCTAAATCAGAGCTGTTAGTGGTTAAAGTTCCGTAATAAAAAGTATCCAGATGACTTCAGGAGCTAAGCCCAATCACGCAAATAGGAAATAAGCATCATTTTCCAGCTCACAGGTTATTTTCTCAGAGTAACCTTACTAGGTTACACCAATTAACCTTATATCACAGGAGAAGGTATATTTAATGCTACTCACTATATATTTGTTTAATATATAGTCAGTAATATCTGTCCATGACAATGTAGTATGATTTTTGATTATTATTCTATAGAGAATAACAATTATGAATTTTAAACTCAGTCTGTACATTGTTGTACACAGATGCTTAAGAATAAAATTTTTGTTATGAAGCAGAAACTGACACACCATTGTAAAGCAATTATACTCCAATAAAGATGTAAAATAAATAAAATTTTTGACATGAATTTGTGGACGTATGACATTGAGTACAGTTGAAGATAAAGTCATATTTTTTGTCAGTATGACCATGTCACAGTAGTGACATGGTTATTATAAATTTGTGCTATCAACTTTCATCTGGGTCCTTACTGTTTCTCAGTTAGTGTTTTATTCATTCCTTGTTGATTCTCCAGGTTGGATTCCTAAAGACAAACCTTCATTTTCCTTAGGCTCACAGTGCCCCCAACCTGTCTTCTTTCTTCCTCAACCTCCTCTTAATTTACCTCTTGCTTTTGTAAAAATAGGTCTTCTGAGTTCCAACAGATTTAGTTAACAACTCCTGATTTTACCAGGAAAATTTCCTCTGAAAATCCTATTCAGTGTCAATTACTATTCACAATGTTTCTAAAAACTAAGACTAACCTGCTGTCAACTATAGGGGGAAAAGAGTCTACTGTGATTAGTAAGGCTACATTGAAAAGAAAAAAAAGAAAAGAAAAACAGAATTTTTATTATTAACCCACCCTGTGTACGTTTTCATTTCTGACCTATAATAATACCTATTTTTAAATCCTAAAAAAAAATGGTAAATATTCATCAATATTTGGCATTTCTGGCTATTAACCTAGTCTTCACCTTAACTCTCTTTCATAGATCAAAGCTGTTACTAGCTCTAATTAGGAGCTCTAGGATCTGTATTACCACTACCCCCAAAAATAAGAAATTCAGCACTCCACTTTGTGGACACTGGTTTTCTAGGCTGTCAGGATCTTCTTAGACTTTTACCTCCCAAACCTCCATTATCACCAATGTCACATTCACAAATTAGGTGTTCTCTTTCTGTAGCTCTTCAATAACATATTGCTCATTCACAATCTTCAAGAAGGAAGCAAGATGTATAGATCCTGCATGATGCAGTTGCTATATGTAATGCATTTGATTGAGTCAGAGCAGAAACAGGAGAGAGGCTGAGAGCAGCACGGGTCTGAGATAATAGCTTTTCATGTCCTTTACCTGGTCTAAGATTCAGAGAACCCAGCCGAGAGGATAGAAATATTCACTTTAGTCCAGCAGAGCACAATGTGAAAGCCTATTAGACACTGGGAACTTGAGCTATGGTCCTCCACGTCTCATTGTCAAAATTTCTCAAAAATATTGTTTATATTCATTAACTTTACTTTGCCTTTTCCTTTAGCCCCATATAATCTGTCTTTAATCTGTACTGTCCTTTTCCAACAATACCCTCAAAAAAACTCAACGGTGACTTCTTAACAAACCCCATGGCCTATATTGAAGTCTTTATTCTCCATGACTTCTTGGCAACATATCATTGTTGAAAATTCCTCCCTTGACATTCTTTCCACTCTTATTTTTAGTCTCTCTACCCTGGCATTTTCTAAAGTGTTTTCTTCAAATCAGTGGTCCAAAAGATGAAATTCAAAAGAAAATTTATGGGCAATTAATTTTGCCAAACACTGCTCCCTTGGAAGGTCAATAATCCTTATTACCATATTAAAGTCTCTGTGAAGTCTGATAGTAAAAGAAACTTGCACAACTGTGGTAATTACATGATTTCCAAACTTTCTGGATTATGGAACCCATTTCACCAAAATACATATCTCATTTCATCATGTCTAAGACATACATGTTTATCATATTTTAACATCTTTGATAGTAGCCTGTATCTAATAACCAGTAGCATTTTTAAATCATTGCTGGCTGGTAACAGTCATGAGGTAGTAGGTAATGGTCATTTCCTGAGAATATACAAACATGGTTATAACTGTTCATGTTCTCATCATAGCAAATGAGTTGTGTGTTTTGTTGGTACTACATAGCTAGTTTTTATTGCCTGGTAAAATGTCTCAGCATTAAAACAAAAAACTTGTTTTGTAAGCAGAAAGACATGGAAATACAGCAGTGGGGTATAAATTGATTTTTGGGAAGCAAATATGTATCACTGGTAATAACTGCAATTGTTAAGTTTTCTTACAAAACGTCAACCAATTTGCTTTATGGGACGATAGGAAGGAACTATCTATACATAGATGAGTTGTTTTATTACTGAGAAATAGATAAATACTTCTTATGACATACCAAGCAGTTTAATTGAAAATGGAGAAATTGCTAAATTTCTCAAAATAGATCAAAGAAATTTCAAGAAAAAGGGGTCTGGTTTCACAGGACTATTGTCAGTGTTGGCAGTGTGTCATAATTTAATTGCTATCTTTTTGTTTTTCACTTAGAGTCACATACAATAATATTCATCTTACAATTGATGATATCTTAGGTTCGCTAAAACATGGCGTGAACATGCTGTGAAACTACTGTTCTTTACTTATGAAATGCTGCTCTAAGTTTCCTTACATCCCAGTCTTTTGCTAATTCATACCCTTTCTACCACTCCCCTAAATATCTGTGACCCCTCCCTTAGGCTGATTTAGTCATTACCTTGCTTTACTTTTCCTATACACAAAATTACTAGATCCCATCTGTCTTCTGAGTTTAATAAGACTAACAATCTCCCAGATATCCACATGTAAGGTGTCATGATTATGGAGGCAAAAGATACCAAAGACAAATTCATTATTCCCAAAGAATCCACCTCAAATTTATGGATAATCCAAATCCTCTGCATAGGCTTCACATTCTCCTACAGAATAGGACACTACTTCTCTAATAGTAATCAGAGAAGAACACTGAATGTTCCCAAGTAAATAAGATTGTTCTTCCAGGATAAGAACTTTCTCTCATCAATTGTGAACTCTTAAGTGCTAAGACGTGTCTTCTGACAGGTGAAACAAATCAATTAATAGAAACGGAAACCTCTAGGTTGCAAAGAGTAGCAAAGAAGTCTTTGTGAGGGGACTCCAGTCAAACCTACTTCTCTTCTTGTCTGCAACCATGATATAGCTTGATTCTGACCCTGGGGGGATGTAAACAAAGGAAATAAGGGGAAAAAGATAATAACTAACTTTTATAGTAGGTTCCCACATATCTCAATTTATCTATATGACATATACTACTTTGAGAGTTATTAATATTCTCATTTTACAGATGAAAAACATCTTCTGGAAATTTAAATCATGTTCAGAGAATCATAGAGCTTTTAAGTCACTCAGTGAGTACTCTACACTTGATATTCTTAAGGTAAATCATACGTCTGATTTCTTTTATAGCAGGCACTCAGAACAATATCCATTCTGTGCCTAAACACTTCCTGTGACAGACAAAAACAAAATTTCCCAAGGTAGTTCAGTCCATCTTTAGACAGGTCACAACATACATGGGAGCTTGATCTTCAGGAGCCCTGGGAATTCAGTAGGCAAGGTAAGTGAGCAGAGGGAAAAAAAGGAAGGGAACATGGAAAATTGATGAAACTATAACTTACATCTCTGAATTGGTGGTCAGCTGTCCAATTTGCCACACTCAAAATTTGGCATACTTTTTTATGCTTTGGCCAGGCAGTGATATTCAAAAAGGTCTAATTCAGAGGGTGGTGTCCAGGGGCTAAAAGTAGGAACGGCAGGCTTTATTTGATATCCAGCAAGTCATCTTTGTCACAATCAGAGCCTGATTCCATAGTTAACAAGATAGAGGCACAAGGTTGATCCCTGAGAAGATATCAGAGGGACTGAAAGCAGAGAGAGAAAACAAACAGAGTTATCAGGAGCCTAACCAAGTGGATGGAGTTCAAGACAGCATATGTCTCGGTAGGAGTCAGTTAACCACAGCAGCAGATTAGAAATAGGGTCTGGGCCAACCCTGCAGGGATTGAGGGAAATTTTACCATAGAGGACACTGTAGATTTAGGCTTAAGCAAAACCTTACCGATAGGTGAGTCCAAGCCTCAAAAGACTAGGCCAAAACTGCCTTAAGAACTGAGACTACTCTGTAAAGAAATAGTATCCTTCATGGTTCAGGTAAGCTATGAGAAAGAGACAGCTTGTTCAACTGCTAAAACCCCACAACTTAGCACAAGATCTAGTACCCAGTAGAGGCTCCATAAATACTTTGCATAACTAACTGGATATTACAAGTACAACTCATACAACAAATACTAAAGGAACATCTCTAAGTGGGAAACACAAGAGAAGAAAAGGACCTACAAAAACAAACTCAAAACAATTACGAAAATGGTCATAGGAGCATACAGATCGATAATTACCTTAAACATGAATGGATTAAATGCTCCAACCAAAAGACACAGGCTTCCTGAATGGACACAAAAACAAGACCCATATATATGCTGTCTACAAGAGACCCACATCAGACCTAGGGACACATACAGACTGAAAGTGAGGGGATAGAAAAAGATATTCCATGCAAATGGAAATCAAAAGAAAGCTGGAGAAGCAATACTCATATCAGAAAAAATAGACCTTAAAATAAAGAGTGTTACAAGAGACAAGGAAGGACACTACATAATGATTAAGGAATCAATCCAAGAAGATATAACAATTATAAATATATATGCACCAACATAGGAGCACCTCAATACATAAAGCAACTGCAAATAGCTCTAAAAGAGGAAATCAACAGTAACACAATAATAGTGGAGGACTTTAACACCTAACTAACACCAATGGACAGATCATCCAAACAGAAAATTAATAAGGAAACACAAGCTTTAAATGACACAACAGACCAGACAGATTTAATTGATATATATAGGACATTCCATCCAAAAAGAGCAGATTACACTTTCTTCTCAAGTGCACACAGAACATTCTCCAGGATAGATCACATCTTGGGTCACAAATCAAGCCCCAGTAAATTTAAGAAAATTGAAATCATATCAATCATCTTTTCTGACAACGCTATGAGATTAGAAATCAATTACAGGGAAAAAAACGTAAAAAACACAAACACATGGAGGCTAAACAATACGTTACTAAATAACCAAGAGATCACTGAAGAAATCAAAGAGGAAATCAAAAAATACCTAGAGACAAATGACAATGAAAACACGATGATCCAAAACCTATGGGATGAAGCAAAAGCAGTTCTAAGAGGGAAGTTTATAGCAATACAAGCCTACCTCAAGAAACAAGAAAAATCTCAAATAAACAACCTAACATTACACCTAAAGGAACTAGAGAAAGAAGGACAAACAAAATCCAAAGTTACCAGAAGAAATCATAAAGATCAGAGCAGAAATAAATGAAATAGAAACAAAGAAAACGATAGCAAAGATCAAAAAAATAAAAGCTGGTTCTTTGAGAAGATAAAATTGATAAACCATTCACCAGACTCATCAAGAAAAAGAGGGAGAGGACTCAAATCAATAAAATTAGAAATGAAAAAGGAGAAGTTACAACAGACACAGCAGAAATACAAAGCATCCTAGGAGACTACTACAAGCAACTCTATGCCAATGAAATGGACAACCTGGAAGAAATAGACAAATTCTTAGAAAGGTATAACCTCCCAAGACTGAACCAGGAAGAAATAGAAAATATGAACAAACAAATCACAAGTAATGAAATTGAAATGGTGCTTAAAAATCTTCCAACAAACAAAAGTCCAGGACCAGATAGATGGCTTCACAGGTAAATTCTATCAAACATTTAGAGAAGAGCTAACACCCATTCTTCTCAAACTCTTCCAAAACATTGCAGAGGGAGGAAAACTCACAAACTCATTCTATGAGGTCACCATCACCCTGATACCAAAACCAGACAAAGATACTACAAAAAAAGAAAATTACAGACCAATATCACTGATGAATGTAGGTGCAAAAATCCTCAACAAAATACTAGCAACAGAATCCAACAACACATTAAAAGGATCATACACCATGATCAAGTGGGATTTATCTCAGGGATGCAATGATTCTTCAATATACGCAAATCAATCAATGTGATACACCATATTAACAAATTAAAGAATAAAAATCATATGATCATCTCAGTAGATACAGAAAAAGCTTCTGACAAAATTCAACACCCATTTATGATAAAAAAAGCTCTCCAGAAAGTGGGCATAGAGGGAATGTACTTCAACATAATAAAGGCCATATATGACAAACCCAAAGCAAACATCATTCTCAATGGTGAAAAACTGAAAGCATTTCCTCTAAGATCAGGAACAAGCCAAGGATGTCCACTCTCACCACTATTATTCAACATAGTTTTGGAAGTCCTAGCCGTGACAATCAGAGAAGAAAAAGAAATAAAAGGAATACAAATTGGAAAGGAAGAAGTAAAACTAACACTGTTTGCAGATGACGTGATACTATACATAGAGAATCCTAAAGATGCCACCAGAAAACTACTAGAGCTAATCAGTGAATTTGGTAAAGTAGCAGGATACAAAATTAATGCACAGAAATCTCTTGCATTCCTATACAGTAATGATGAAAAACCTGAAAGAAAAATTAAGGAAACACTCACATTTACCAAAGCAACAAAAAGAATAAAATGCCTAGGAATAAACCTACCCAGGGAGACAAAAGACCTGTATGCAGAAAACTATAAGACACTGATGAAGGAAATTAAAGATGATACCAACAGGGCCTCCCTTGGTGGTGTAGTGGTTGAGAGTCTGCCTGCCGATGCAGGGGACACAGGTTCATGCCCCGGTCCAGGAAGATCTCACATGCCGTGGAACAGCTAGGCCCATGAGCCATGACCACTGAGCCTGCATGTCCAGAGCCTGTGCTCCACAACAGGAGAGGCCACAACAGTGAGAGGCCCGCATACCCCCAAAAAAATAAATAATAATAATGATACCAACAGATGGAGATATATACCATGTTCTTGGATTGGAAGAATCAATACTGTGAAAATGACTGTACTACCCAAAGCAATCTACAGATTTAATACAATCCCTATCAAATTTTCAGTGGCATTTTTTACAGAACTGGAACAAAAAAATCTTAAAATTTGTGTGGAGACACAAAAGACCCCGAATAGCCAAAACAGTCTTGAGGGAAAAAAACGGAGCTGGAGGGATCAGACTCCCTGACCTCAGACTATACTACAAAGCTACAGTAATCAAGACAATATGGTACTGGCACAAAAACAGAAATATAGATCAATGGAACGGGATAGCCCAGAGGTAAACCCACGCACCTATGGTCAACTAATCTATGACAAAGGCAGCAAGAATATACAATGGAGAAAAGACAGTCTCTTCAATAAGTGGTGCTGGGAAAACTGGACAGCTACATGTAAAAGAATGAAATTAGAACACTCCCAAACACCATACACAAAAATAAACTCCAAATGGATTCAAGACCTAAATATAAGACCGGGCACCATAAAACTCTTAGAGGAAAACATAGGAAGAACACTCTTTGACATAAATCACAGCAAGATCTTTTTTGATCCACCTCCTAGAGTAATAGAAATAAAAACAAAAAGAAACAAATGGGACCTAATGAAACTTAAAAGCTTTTGCTCAGCAAAGGAAACCATAAACAATATGAAAAGACAACCCTTAGAATGGGAGAAAATATTTGCAATGAATCATTGGACAAAGGATTAATCTCCAAAATATATAAACAGCTCATGAAGCTCAATATTAAAAAACAACCCAATCCAAAAAATGGGCAGAATACCTATATAGACATTTCTCCAACGAAGACATACAGATGGCCAAGAAGCACATGAAAAGCTGCTCAACATCACTAATTATTAGAGAAATGCAAATCAAAACCACAATGAGGTATCACCTCACACTAGTTAGAATCGGCATCATCAGAAAATCTACAAACAGTAAAGCTGGAGAGGGTGTGGAGAAAAGGGAACCCTCTTGCACTGTTGGTGGGCATGTAAATTGATACAGCCACTATGGAGAACGGTACGGAGGTTCCTTAAAGAACTAAAAATAGAATTATCATATGACCCAGCAATCCCACTACTGGGCATATACCCTGAGAAGACCATAATTCAAAAAGACACATGTACCCCAATGTTCATTGCAACACTATTTACAATAGCCAGGACATGGAAGCAACCTAAGTGTCCATTGACAGATGAATGATAAAGAAGATGTGGTACATATATACAATGGAATATTACTCAGCCATAAAAAGAAATGAAATTGGGTCATTTGTAGAGAGGTGGATGCATCTAGAGACTGTCATACAGAATGAAGTAAGTCAGAAAAACAAATATCATATATTAACTCATATATGTGGAACCTAGAAAATGGTACAAATGAACTGGTTTGCAGAGCAGAAATTGAGACACAGAAGTAGAGAAAAAACATATGGACACCAAGTGGAGAAAGTGGCAGGGGGTTGGGGGGGTGGGACAAATTGGGAGATTGGTGTTGACAGTTATACACTGATGTGTATAAAATGGATGACTAATAAGAAAAAAAGAATGCAACTCACATTCACCTAAAGACATGTAGAAAGATGAATGAAATACTACATATCAACGAATATGAACAAACTACACAGCAGCAAGGCTAAATCTCACTGACATAATGTTGAACGAAAGAACATGAAAGAAATATTACATATTGCATGATTCCTTTTATATGACATTTAAGACAAAGGCAGAGTTTGTCTATGATGATAGAAGTCAGAATAGCGGCTACCTTTGAGTAAGGGTATTGATTTTGGAAATGTTCTGTACCTTTTTCTGGGTGGTGGTTTCACAGATGCACATGTATGTAAGAATTCTTTGAATAGTACAATTACGATTTGTATACTTTACTAGATGGGAGTTGTGTCACAAAAAGGAAAAATTTGTTAAATATAATCAACATTTTTGTGAAATTTTTCTTTACATTGAATAAAATGTGTTCATTTGTAGTTTCTATCTATTATTGATAATTTTACCCAGTAGGGCATCAGAGAACAAACATATTCTTTTTAAGTATTTAATATATGCAAAGTCTCCATCTACTTGTCCCCAAGGTTGCGCTCCTCTAGCAGATTATCCCAGTTCCTTCAACCAAGATATCAAGCCCCTTCACTTGATTTATTGGTCCTAAATGTAGAGAATCCCAAATATTTTTGACAAAGAAATGACGTCCTGACCTCTTGGATAAAAGGGGCTGAACACACTAGTCATGGCTCTAGGGAAAACTTTCTGGAGCATAATTTGCTCCCCACAATTTTGTACCTCTCTCTCACAGTCAATAAAGCAGCAGTGTTCTAGCTCACAATAACCATTCTAACACACGGCTTTGAAAAGCACAGTCCAGGCTTGTGAAGAAGACTCTTTTCTCACCAAGGGACACAATTTTTAAAACTGGTGTATTGCTTTTACACTCCTACATCTGTAGTCAATTCTGAGAGCTGTGAAAAGAAATGTGGATCTAAGAATGGAAAGTAAAGCAAACTCAACTCTTCTACTTCAGTTAAACTGTAAATCACTTATATTAGTTCTATAACTAGACTAATTTGGTCTGAGGTCTTGATATAAAATTTAGCACATTGCTTTCCATTGGCCAGAGTTTCTCAACCCTAGCATTACTAACATTTGGATGGGATAATGGTTTGTTATAGGGGATTTTCCTGTGCACTGAAGCACAGTATCTCTGGCTTCTACCCACTCAATGCCAGCAGCATCCCCTTCCCCAACCATGACAAAGGAAAATGTCTCCAGACATTGCCAAATGCCCCACTACCCACATTAAGAATCATTATGTCAAGCCATTCATAAAAATAATAAATTAAATTTTATGATATATATATATATATATATATTTTTTTTTTTTTTTTTTTTTTCCTGTACGTGGGCCTCTCACTGTTGTGGCCTCTCCCTTTGTGGAGCACAGGCTTCAGACGCACAGGCTCAGAAGCCATGGCTCACGGGCCCAGCCGCTCTGCGGCATGTGGGATCTTCCCGGACTGGGGCAGGAACCCGTGTCCCCTGCATCGGCAGGCGGACTCTCAACCACTGCGCCACCAGGAAAGCCCTATGATATATATTTTTTAGCAAGCTGACTTTTAAGAAGTGTAGCATGTTGCTCACCAATTATATAAATTGAGAATTTCCTAAATAATACTATTATTTTGCCATTCCATGTATGAAAGCCCTAAAAATGAGTAGTTTTAATATCTATTATTTATTGTCTCACTAGCCTCTCTTTGCTTGCTGAGATCCTGTGATAATGAAGTAAAGAAGCTTGGCTTTAATTATAATTATTCATAGAATTCTACCAGGTTCTTCTGTCAATCCCAACACCAACACATTCTGAAATCCCAACCCAGAAATGGTACACCCACCTGAGAAGCCCACTCTAGGTACAACAAGGTGGAAAGCATGTAGATTCAGTCAGTTTGGTGGAGAATAAAGCCATACAGGAGGAACCTGTGAAGGTGGGAAAGGAGATTAGAAGGAATGACTCAGAGAAGGAATGGAATGTGAAGACTGGTCAGTGAGTCAGAATTTCCCCTTTGTTCTCAAACTAAAAGACATGTACTTTCTACTAGAAACTGTGTTCAAATCAGTACTTCCAAAGAATACTTAGTCCTGTGGTACTTCTACTTTCTGGCTTAAATAGTGTGCTGGCTTATATAGGGAGCTGAAAGAACACTGCTCATGTTGTTCAACTGAAGAATGGAATTCCACATAGCAAGCAACTTATTTGCAAAAGAACACATGGAACATAATTTGTTCCTAAATTCAGAGCCTTGCATGAATGTGAAACATGAAAAGATGGCATTCTTCTCCAACACAGAGCTATTACACTCCATTTGCATGTTCTATAACTCAGGGAAACCACAGCAGTACCTGCAATGTCAACGTCATATAGAGTTTGACTTTGTGATCCTTTAGGGAAAACAAGAACTCCTCATACATTTTAGCATCTGCATGGCAGCAAACAATATAATATTGTGTGTTTTGAACATCGTTTTTCACAGAAAATGGGGCTCCAAAATTTTTCTAAGCTAAATTGGTAACATCTTGACAGAATTGACTTCTAACTAAGATGATATACTGTGTGTGTGGTCATACTCAAAACTTGGAGAACTGAAGAAAGGGAAGTAAGTTTCATTTGCGTCCCTTCCCAACAAACTTCTCTTAGCCTCAGTTTCCTATGTGTAAAAGGGAGTATTTATATTTACCAGAAGGAGTCAATCAAATCTCACAGTGACTAATGCACAGTAGGAATCCAATTAATTTTATTCCTTCCTCATTCCCATCCCAGCACCCATGAGATACCATGAGCTTTTGTTTTGCTGGAAAGAGAATGACAGAGAGAGAGAGAACGTGAGTAGAGAAACAGAAAGCACACAGCAGACAGAGTGTCCAGTCACTGAGAAACAAAATGAAGACAATTGATTCACTCTCTGGCACTTCAAGAAAGACTATAATAAATATTTTAATATGATACTGAAAATTTGAGGTATTTCCCCTCTGTGATAAAGGCAAGTTATCTTGAGAATAACTTATTTTTTAATGTAGACAAGGATTTGTAAGAAATGAACCCTCCCCTTCTATTGTAGCTAAGAATATGTCATGAAAACTCTAAACTTTGCAGTTGATTCTTCCTATAACCCCCTCTAATCATGGAATTCAGAAGACACTGCAACCCAAATACTTGGAACCAGAAGTAAACATAAACTACACCTTCATCATCAGTCCAATGACAAGGTTTCGTACCCTTCTCACTTTGCCTTTCACACTTGCTTTTCTGTCAAGGTTGCATAGTTGTAGAGTGGTGAGCTTTCAAAATCTAAACTATAATAAATTCAAATAATATTAGGCTTGATTCATTCACCAGATGAAGTAGAATTCAATCATTATTAATTAGTGTACTTATGATTATCAATTTATAATAGACATTATTCAAAGACTAATCTCATATATACAGTTGAAATGTTAACCAAGACTGCTGATAACATAAAGGATATACTCAATTGTAATCTTCACCTAGATTCCTGAGCTCATAAAGCTGGTAATATAAATTTATTTTCATCTTCATCATTATTAAAAAAAATATGCCCAAATCCTTAAAAAAGATGGTTGTTTATATTTCCTGAAATACTAATATTTGCTATAATTATGAATGGTACCATTATTTGTCTTGTAAAGGTATTTTTGGATAGGTTTATTTTAAATAAAAACTATATTTTTCTCAAGGACAACTTAATATATAGGCATTAAAATAGCTTGAGTTGATATCTTTAATAAGCCATGACCAGAAAATTAGGGGCTATAAAGGATTAATTTTTCTCTTACTTTATCAAAGAGCAGATGTAAAGGTACAAAATCCACTATTAAACTTTTGTTTAAAATTCTAATGGCAGATTTATAAAGTAATGTGTTTAGCAACAGTTTCTCTATCATGTTTTTTTTCTTTTGACAGAATTGAAAACCCTCTTTCTTTTTCGAGCTTAATGTTGAAGATTCCATGGTAACTGCCTTTTTATTTGGTTTCCTTTCTTAGCCTTTGTTGTTCTTTGCTTTTAAGTTAGAAAAATATTTTGCTTAAAAGTACAGTACAAGGAAATCAACAAGCTACTTTTCAGTGTATAAGTAACTCCTAAGACTTTTCATTTAAAGAAAAAATAATCTTCTCTTAAAGTTTTGTATTAAGTCACAATACTGAAAAGCATTAAACTGTAATCATAGGAATGGAAGAGGACTTAGTGTCTGAAATACTAGATTGAATGATTCAGTGTTCCAATTCCTTACATTGTTCTACATTTTTAATTTTCTTAATGTTTGTAATCCACCATTAGTTTGTAAAAATTAATTGTAGAAAGGCAGAGAAAGTTGTGAGAATTACCAATTCCTTTTAAATTGTAACAATAGCCCACTTATATTCCACGGATCTAACTTATTCTATCAATAAAATGAAACCGAGAATGCTTCCCACCTCTTATCATTTCAACAAATAAAGTGATCATTAATAAGCTTGGGTCTGCAAGGCATTTGGAGCTGTTCTCCTCTGCATGAAATAGCATTATAAATAATCCATAAATAAAATTAATATTTTTCTATACATGTTTTCTGTTTTCATTTTATATTTTAATGAATTTACTGATGACTTTGAACTGAAAAATTCAGGTTAAACGCTTCCAACAATTCACTTTTTTCAAACTGCCAACAGATATAAAGAGCTAAAAAATGTAATTATTTTTCCACCCTCAAAAGTTAAATGATTTAAAGGTGAGTTTTAATGTAACTATTTTATATAAACTTTTTAATTGAAATTATTTTTTAATGATTTTTATTGATGACTTATCATATCTCTATGAGGAAGGTCAGAGTTATAAACTTACTTTAAAAGTTAGTGAAGGGGGGGGCGCCTTCAAGATGGCAGAGGAGTAAGATATGGAGATCACCGTCCTCTCCACAAATATATCAAAACTACATCTACATGTGGAACAACTCCTACAGAACACCTACTGAACGCTGGCAGAAGACCTCAGACTTCCCAAAAGGCAAAAAACTCCCGACGTACCTGAGTAGGGCAAAAGAAAAAACAGAGACAAAAGAATAGGGACGGGAACTGCACCTCTGAGAGGGAGCTGTGAAGGAGGAAAAGTTTCCACACACTAGGAAGCCCCCTCACTGGCAAAGATAGGGGGTGGGTTGGGGAGAAGCTTTGGAGTGATGGAGGAGAGCGCAGCAACAGGGACGCAGAGGGTAAAGCGGAGAGATTCCTGCAAGGAGGATAGGTGCTGACCAGCACTCAGCAGCCTGAGAGGGTTGTCTTATCACCTGCTGGGGTGGGTGGGGGATGGGAGCTGAGGCTCGGGCTTCAGAAGTCAGATCCCAGGGAGAGAACTGGGGTTGGCTGCGTGAACACAGCCTGAAGGGGCTAGTGTGCCACAGCTAGCTGGAGGGAGTCCACAAAAATGTCTGGAACTGCCTAAGAGGCAAGAGACCATTGTTTCAGGGTGTGCGAGGAGAGGGGACACAGGGCACTGCCTAAACGAACTCCAGAGATGGGCATGATACGCGGCTATCAGTGAGAACACCAGAGACAAGCATGAAATGATAAGGCTGCTGCTGCAGCCACCAAGAAGCCTGTGTGCAAGCACAGGTCACTATCCACACCTCTGCTCCCGGAAGCCTGTGCAGCCCGCCACTGCCAGGGTCCCATGATCCAGGGAAAACTTCTCCAGGAGAACATACGGCATGCCTCAGGCTGTTGCAACATCACGCTGGCCTCTGCTGCTGCAGGCTTGTCCTGCATTCCTTATCCCTCCCTCCCCTGGCCTGAGTGAGCCAGAGCCCCCTAATCAGCTGCTACTTTAATCCTGTCCTGTCTGAACCGATGTCCTCAGGTGACCTACCTGCAGAGGCAGGGCCAAATCCAAAGCTGAATGCCAGGAGCAGTGTGAAAAAAGAAGAGGAAGGGAAATTTCTCCCAGAAGCCTCAGGAGCAGCGGATTAAACCTCCAGAATCAACTTGATGTACCCTGTGTCTGCGGATTACCTGAAGAGACAACGAATCATCCCAAAATTGAGGAGGGGGACTTCAGGAGCAACTATAGATTTGGGGTTTGCTTTGTGCATCTAATTTGTTTTTGGTTTTATGTTTATCTTGGTTTAATATTTAGTGCTTATTATCATTGGTAGATTTCTTTATTGATTTGGTTGCTCTCTTCCTTTTTTTATTTTATATGTATATATATATATTTTTCCTTTTTCTCTTTTTGTGAGTGTGTATATGTATGCTTCTTTCTGTATTTTGTCTGTATAGCTTTGCTTTTGCCATTTGTCCTAGGAGTCTCACTATCAGTACTTCTTGTGTGTTGTTTTTTATTTTTAACCATAGTTTCTAGCACTTGTTATCATTGGTGGATTTGTTTTTTGTTGGTTGCTCTCCTCTCTCTTTCTCTCTTTTCTTTTATTACCTTTTCATTTTTTATTTTTGACAACTTTTTTCTATATTAATAACTTTATTTTGCTTAATTGCTTCTTTCTTTCTTCCTATCTACACTTTCTTTTCTCCCTTTCCTTCTGAGCCTTATGGCTGACAGGCTCTTGGTGCTCTGGCCAGGTCTCAGGCCTGAGCCCCTGAGGTGGGAGAACCGAGTTCAGGACGTTGGTCCATGAGCGCCCTCCAGGCCCACGTAATATTAAATGATGAAAGCTCTCCCAGAGATGTCCATCTCAAAGCTAAGACCCAGCTCCACTCAACGACCAGCAACCTACACTGGTGGACACCCTATGCCAAACAACTAGCAAGACAGGAACACAAACACACCCATTAGCAGAGAGGCTGCTTAAAGTCATAATAAGTTAACAGACACCCCAAAACACACCACCGAATGTGGTCCTACCCACCAGAAAGACAAGATCCAGTCTCATCCACCAGAACACCGGCACCAGGCCCCTGCACCAAAACTCAGGCACAAAACCCACTGAACGAACCTTAGGCACTGAGAGCAGACACCAAAGAAAATGGGAACTACGAACCTCCAGCCTGTGAAATGGAGACTCCAAACACAATAAGTTAAGCAAAATGAGAAGACAGGCAAATACACAGCAGATGAAGGAGCAAGGTAAAAACCCACCAGACCAAAAAAATGAAGAGGAGATAGGCAGTCTACCTGAAAAAGAATTCAGAATAATGATAGCAAAGATGATCCAAATCTTGAAAATAGAATGGAGAAAATATAAGAAATGCTTATAAAGGACTTAGAAGAACTAAACAGCAAATGAACAGTGATGAACAACACAATAAATAAAATGAAAAATTCTCTACAAGGAATCAATGGCAGAATAAATGAGGCAGAAGAATGGATAAGTGACCTGGAAGATAAAATAGTGGAAATAACTACTGCAGAGCAGAATAAAGAAAAAGAGAATGAAAAGAATTGAGGACAATCTCAGAGACCTCTGGGACAACATTAAACGTACCAACATTCGAATTATAGGGGTCCCAGAAGAAGAAGAGAAAAAGAAAGGGACTGAGAAAATATTTGAAGAGATTATAGTAGAAAACTTCTCTAATATGGGAGATGAAATATTCAGTCAAGAACAGGAAGCACAGAGAGTTCCATAAAGGATAAATCAAAGGACAAACACACCAAGACACATGTTAATCAAACTAGCAAAAATTAAATACAAAGAAAATTATTAATAGCAGCAAGGGAAAAGCAACAATTAACATACAAGGGAATCCCCATAAGGTTAAAAGCTGATCTTTCAGCAGAAACTCTGCAAGACAGAAGGGAGTGGCAGGACATATTTAAACTGATGAAAGGGAAAAAACTACAAACAAGATTACTACAACCAGTAACCATCTCATTCAGATTTGACGAAGAAATTAATACTTTACAGACAAGCAAAAGCTAAGAAAATTCAGCACCACCAAACAACCTCTACAACAAACGTTAGAGGAACTTCTCTAGGCAGGAAACACAAGCGAAGGAAGAGACTTAAAATAACAAACCCAAAACAATGAAGAAAATGGTAAAAGGAACATACATATCAATAACTACCTTAAAAGTAAATGGGTTAAATCCTCCAAAAAACAACATAGACCAGTTGAATGCATACAAAAACAATACCCATACATATGCTGTCTACAAGAGACCCACTTCAGACCTAGGAACACATACAGACTGAAAGTGAGGGGATGGAAAAAGATATTCCATGCAAATGGAATCCAAAAAAATCTGGAGTACCAATTCTCATATCAGACATAATAGACTTAAAAAAAAAAAGACTATTACAAGAGACAAAGAAGGACACTACATAATGATCAAGGGATCAATCCAAGAAGAAGATATAACCATTGTAAGTATGCACCCAACATAGGAGCACCGCGATACAAAAGGCAAAAGCTAACAGCCATAAAAGGGGAAATCGACAGTAACACAATCATAGTAGGTGACTATAACACCCCACTTTCACCAAAGGACAGATCATCCAAAATGAATATAAATAAGGAAACACAACCTTTAAATGATACATTAAACAAGATGGACTTAATTGATATTTATAGGACATTCCATCCAAAAACAGCAAAATACACTTTCTTCTCAAGCGCTAATGGAACATTCTCCAGGATAGATCATATTTTGTGTCACAAATCAAGCCTCAGTAAATTTAAGAAAATTGAAATCGTATCAAGTATCTTTTCCAACCACAACGCTATGAGAATAGATATCAATTACAGGAAAAAAATCTGTAAAAAAAAACAAACACATGGAGGCTAAACAATACACTACTAAAACACCAAGAGATAACTGAAGAAACCAAAGAGGAGATCAAAATATACCTAGAAACAAATAACAATGAAAACAAGACAACCCAAACCTATGGGATGCAGCCAAAGCAGTTCTACGAGAGAAGTTTATAGCAATACAATCCTACCTCAAGAAACAAGAAATATCTCAAACAAACTATCTAAACTTACACCAAAACAATTAGAGAAAGAAGAACAAACAAACCCCAAAGTTAGCAGAAGGAAAGAAATCATAAAGGTCAGATCAGAAATAAATGAAAATGAACTGAAGGAAATGATAGCAAAGATCAATAAAACTAAAAGTTGGTTCTTTGAGAAAATAAACAAAATTCAGAAACCATTAGCCAGACTCATCAAGAAAAAATGGGAGAAGACTAAAATCAATAGAATTAGAAATGAAAAGGGAGAAGTAACAACTGACACTGCAGAAATACAAAGGATCTTGAGAGATTACCACAAGCAACTCTGTGTCAATAAAACGGACAACCTGGAAGAAATGGACAAATTCCTAGAAATACACAGCCCTCCGGGACTGAACCAGGAAGAAATACAAAATATAAACAGACCAACCACAAGCATTGAAATTGAAACTGAGATTAAAAATCTTCAAATATACTTGAGGATATGGGGAGGGGGAGGGGTAAGCTGTGATAAAGTGAGAGAGTGGCATGGACATATATACACTACCAAACGTAAAATAGATAGCTAGTGGGAAGCAGCCTCATAGCACAGGGAGATAAGCTCAGTGCTTTGTGACCATCTGGATGGGTGGGATAGGGAGGGTGAGAGGGAGGGAGATGCAAGAGGGAGGAAATATGGGAACATACGTATATGTATAATTGATTCACTTTGTTATAAAGCAGAAACTAACACCATTGTAAAGCAATTATACTCCAATAAAGATGAAAAAAAAAAAAAGAGTTATTACCACAATGTTCACTGCAGCTCTGTTTACAATAGCCAGGATATGGAAGCAACCTAAGTGTCCATCGACAGATGAATGGATAAAGAAGATGTGGCACATATATACAATGGAATATTACTCAGCCATAAAAAGAAACAATAAAGTTATTTGTAGTGAAGCAGATGGACCTAGAGAGA
This sequence comes from Platanista minor, assembly GCA_004363435.1. Classification (NCBI taxonomy): domain Eukaryota; kingdom Metazoa; phylum Chordata; class Mammalia; order Artiodactyla; family Platanistidae; genus Platanista; species Platanista minor. The sequence goes on along the minus strand of RJWK010000125.1, from coordinate 65,052 downwards.
CTGTCCTACAGAGTGAAAGAAGTCAGAAAGAGAAAAACAAATACTGTATGCTAACACATATATATGGAATCTAAAAAAATAAAAATAAAATGGTTCTGAAGAACCTAGGGGCAGGACAGGAGTAAAGACGCAGACATAGAGAATGGACTTGAGGACATGGGGAGGGGGAAGGGTAAGCTGGGTCGAAGTGAGAGAGTGGCATGGACATATATACACTACCGAATGTAAAATACATAGCTAGTGGGAAGCAGCCGCATAGCACAAGGAGATCAGCTTGGTGCTTTGTGTCCACCTAAAGGGGTGGGATATGGAGTGTAGGAGGGAGATGCAAGAGGGAGGAGATATGGGGATGTATGTAAGTGTATAGCTGATTCGCTTTGGTATACAGCAGAGACTAACACACCATTGTAAAGCAATTATACTCCAATAAAGATGTTAAAAATAAATAAATAAAGACTTTAAAAAAAAAAGTTAGTGAATGCCGCTTGGTTACTGATAATTGATACCAGAAAATCTGCAAAAATATAGAACTGAACAGATCAACCACAGGGTCTAATTGATATATACAGAACTCTCTACCTAATAATTGTAGAGTACACATTATTTGCAAGTGCTCATGGAACATTTACCAGGATATCCTTCGTCAAAAACAAATGTTAACATATTTAAGGAACTGATATCCTACAGAGTATTTCTCTGACTGTAATGGATTCAACCTAACTTATTAACAGAAGGAAAATCTTCAAGGGCTTGCAACTAAGAATGCATGTTTAATTAATCCATTGGTCAAAGAAGAAATAGCCATAAAAATATGTAGAATTAAATGAAAGTGAAAATACAGCATGTAAATTTTAGGTTATACCTAAAGCAGTACTGAGAGGTAAGTTTACAGTGCTAAATGCTTAGAGACAAAGAAGTGTTTCAAATCAATAATTTGTTTTTATCTGAATAAGAAAAAGAAAATCAAAATAAATCCAAAGAAAGTAGAAAAATAAATAATAAATGTAAGAACAGAAATCAATAAAATTGAAATCAGGAAAATAATAAAGAAATATAATAAAGCAAATCTCAGTTCTTCAAAAGAACTCAATAAAACTGCTAATTCTCTAGCAAGATTGACAAAGATAAAAAGAGATAAAACACAAATCTTCAATATCAAATTAAATAGGGGATTATCACAAGACATCCTGTAGCACAAAGGAATAACAAGGGAATACTACAACTTTATTCTCATAAATTTAACAACTTAGAAGAAATGGACGAATTCCTCAAAAACTGCAAACCATCATATCTCAGTCAAGATGAAATAAGTAACCTGAAGAGCTCCATAACTGTTAAATGAATTAAATTCATAATTAAAAAGCTCACACACACACACAGAAATGCTATCTTCAAGCCCAGATGGTTTCACTGGAGATTTTTACCGAATATTCAAAGAAGAATTAACTCCAGTTTTACACAATCTCTTTCATAAAATTAGGAAAAAGAAGAAACACTTCCAAGCTCATTTTACGAGGCCAGTATTATCCTGATACAAAAACCAGATGAAGAAAACAAAAATGACAGAGCAGTATCTCTCAAATTTAAATGCAAAAATCCTCAACAGAAAATTAGCAAACTGAATCAAGCAATGTATAAAAAGAATTGTACACCATAATCAAGTGGAGTTTACACCAGTTATTAAAAACTGGTTCAATATTTGAAAATAAATAAATGCAAGACATCATATCAACTACTAGAGGAAAAAAATCACATGATCAAATCAATTGATGCAGATAAAGCATTTGACAAAATTTAACACCCATTAATGATAAGAATCCTAAGAATAAAGTCAGTACCCTAAGAATAAAGGAGCAGCTCCTATACAGCCAATATTTTATAATATATAAATCTATTAAATACAGAATCATTATGTTGTACACCTGAAACTAATATAATATAGTAAGTCAACTGCACTTCAATTAAAAGTGAGGGAGCAGGGCAATTCTTAAACCTCATAAAAAGCATTTACAAGAAAACCTATAGCTCACATTATATTTAAGGGTGAAAGACAATGTTCTTTCTCTAATACTGGGAACAAGAAAAAATATTTGTTCTCACCTTTATTATTCAGCAAATTGTTGAAAGTTCTAGCCATTGCAATAAAATGCCCTGTATCAAACGGAAAAGAAAAAACTATCTATATTTGCAGGTACCATGATTGTCTACACATGGAGGAAGGAAGGAAGGAAGGAAAGGAGGGAGGGAGGGAGGAAGGGAGGGAGGGAGGGAGGAAGGAAGGAAGGAAGGAAGGATAGATGGGAGGGAGGAAGGAAGGAGAAAGAAAACCTCAAAAATGTCCTGGAACTAATAACTGAGTTCAGAATTTTCACAGAAACCAAAGTCAAAAATGCAAAACCATTTACAAATGCTCCAAAGAACATTTTAAAATTAGGTATAAATCTAACAAAACATATATAGAATCTGTATAACAAAACTTATAAAAGGCTAATGAAAGAAATAAAGGAAGACTTAGAAACATGTTCACAGATTAGAAGACTCAACAAAATAAAAATATCAATTCTCCCTAAATTGATATATAGGTTTAATGAAATCACTATCTAAATCTCAGCAAGGTTTTTATAAACATAGACAAGCTTATTCTAAAATATTTATGGAAATTGGAAGGCTCTAGAATAGCCAGAACAATTTTGAAAAGAAGAATAAAAAGGGAGGAATTCCTTCTCCTAATGTCAAGACTTACAATCTAGCTATAGTAATCAAGACAGATTGGTAACGGTGGAGTGATAAACACATATATCAATGGAACAGAATGAAAAACTCATAAATAGATCAATGTAAATATGCCCAATTAATTTTTGGCAAAGGTGCAAAATCAGTACAATGAAGAAGGGATAGCCTTTTCAATAAACAGTGCTGGATCAACTGGACATACATAGGCAAATATATAAACCTCAACCTAAACCTCACACTTCGTACAAAAATTAGCTCAGTGTAAAACATTAAACTACAAAAGATCTCAAAAAAAAAGAGAAAACATTCAGGGCCTAGAACTAATAAGCAGAGTTCCCCCACTTGACACAAAAAGCACAATCCAAAAGAAGAAAAATTGATGAATCAGACTTCATTCAAATTAAAAATATTTTGCTCTGTGAAAGACTCAGTTAAGAGGATGAAAAATAAATTACAAACTGGGAGAAAATATTTTTGAATCACATATCCAATAAAGAAAGAGTATCTAAAATATATAAAGAACTCTCAAAATTCAAAAATAAACAATCCATTTAGAAAGTGTATAAAAGACATGCAAGACATTTTCTGAAAAGGATATACAGATGATGTGCAAATAAGCACATGAAAAGATCGCAGCATTATTAGTCACTAGGAAAATGCAAATTAAAACTACAGTGAGGGCTTCCCTGGTGGTGCAGTGGTTGAGAGTCTGCCTGCTGATGCAGGGGACACGGGTTCGTGCCCCGGTCTGGGAAGATCCCACATGCCGCGGAGCAGCTGGGCCCATGAGTCATGGCCTCTGAGCCTGTGCATCTGGAGCCTGTGCTGTGCAATGGGAGAGGCCACAACAGTGAGAAGCCCAAGTACCGCAAAAAAAAAAAAAAAAAAACCCCACTACGGTGAGATGTCACTTTATACCTATCAGAATGGCTAAAATGAAAAAATCGTGATAAAACCATATACTGGCTAGAGTGTAAAGAAACAGGATCATGCATACATTGCTGGTGGGAATGTATAATGATACAGTTACTCTGGAAAACAGTTTTGCAGTTCTTTCTGAAGTTAACAATGGAACTTACTATATCACCCAGCAATTACAATCTCGGGCACATGTCCCAGAGAAATGAAAACTCATTTTCATGCAGAAACTTCTACGCAAATGTTTATAGCAGCTTTAGTAATAGCTAAAAACTGGAAACTATCCAAATGGCCTTCAATGATGAATGGTTAAACAAACTGTTCTATATCCACACCATGGATTACCAATCAATAACAAAAAGGAATAAACTATTGACAAATGCAACAACTTGGATGCATTTCAAGGAAATTATGTGGAGTGAAAGAAGCCAATGTCATAAATATGCATACTGTATGACTCCATTTATATAACATTCATGAAATAACACAAATGTAGACATGGAGAACTTAATAGTAGTTAATGTAGATTAAGGAAAAGGGAGGAGAGGGTGAGTCAAGCTCATCCTCTTGAAGAGGGTAGCATGAGTATTGGTTCAGTTAAGTATCGTGATTGTGGTTATACAAAGCTACATGTGATAAAATTGTCAGAGCTGTTCAAACATAGATACATACAGGTATGCACACATGAGTACATGTATAACTGGTAAAATCTGAATAACCTCAATGGATTGAACAAATGTTAATTTCCTGAGTTTGATTTTGTACTCCAGTTATACAAAATATTAACATTGGGGGAGGCTGGGTGAAGGGTGCCCTGGATTTCCCTATAAATTGCTATCCTATGAATTCCCTATAAATTCCCTATAAAGTCCCTATAAATTCATATCCTATGAATATATAATTATTTTAAAGTAAAAAGTTTTACAGAAAAGTAACTGAAACATGTCAATTGAGTCTAAGATGCTTGCAAAGTCGAGGCCAAATACAGATCCTCTAGATTATTATTTTACAAAAGGATAATATTTTTAAAGTCATCATACATCACTTTCTGATTAATAATGAAATAAACAAACTTGGTCACATGCTTGTCTAAATCCATAATCATCAATTTCATTTGTCTTTAATCATTTCTCCCTTTAATAAGTTGTGAATTAAAAAAAAATCATTATAGTTTATTTGCCTATGTTATAAACCCCTTCATTTTTCAGTGTTTTCTATAATCTGGGCCATAGGAATACCTTAATTTAGATTAAATTGTTTCAGAAAAACTAGGAAGGTTAGGAAGTCATTTGGAGGTGATGTGAAAGAGTCACACTTTCTTCCTTTTAAAAGCATTTTTACAGCGAATTCCATGGATAGTTTCAAAACAATTCACTTCGAAATGATAAAAGATTGTGTCTTTTAAGCTTTAAAGGGAAATTGAAAAAGATTTGGTCATTTTTTTGTATACCTCTTGTTTTAACAAAAAATACTTAAAAAAGAATGACCTTTTGAGACTGTTTTTAAGATTCTTGAAAAATGAAATATTTTAGGATATTAGCAAAGTGAAATTTCTGGAATGGAAAGTGTTGTTTTCTATAGTTACTGTCAACAAATTACCGCAAGCTTAGTGGCTTAATAAAACAGAAATTTATTTTCTCATAGTTCTAGAGGACAGAGCCCTAAACCATTATCACTGAACCAAAATCAAGGTGTCACAGGGCTGTGTTTCCTCCAGCAGCTCTAAGGAAGAATCCATTCTAGTTTCTGGTGGGTGCGGCATTCCTTGACTTGTTGCTACATCATTCCAACCTCTGCCTCCATGATCACATTGCTTCATCCTCCTCTGTGCAGATGAAATCTCTCTTGGCTTCTCTCATATAAAGACACTTGGGAATGAATTTATAACCCACCCACATAATCCAGGATAATCTCTCCATGTTGAGATCTTTAATTAAATCCCATCTGCAAAGATCTTTTTTCCTTATAAAGTAATATTTACAGGTTCCAGATATTAGGACATGCTCTCTTTTGAGTGGACATTATTCAGCATACTATAGGGAGTCATTAGTGTGCCACGGTTGTGATTTTTCTCAATTTCTGCTTAGTGTAAACATTCAATAAATAGCTAAATGTATTTATATATTGTTTTTAACTGTTAGTGCATTTAGAGCATTTTTATAGACTTTTTCTATTAAAAAATCTCATAGGTCTTTTTCAATTGAGAGACACTTTAACAAAAAGATATGGATGTATCCAGTGTTGTTTATAAATTAAAACACATACAACAGCTAAGTGCAAATGAGTTCTACTACTAAAGATTCCAAATTCATTTTTCTATCAAAATCCATGTGCATATGAGAAATAAAAAAGCAGAGAAAAAACTCAATTTCATTTCTTTTATGGTTGAATAATATTCCATTGTATATATGTGCCACATCTTCTTTATCCATTCACCTGTCGATGGACATTTAGATTGCTTCTGTGTCCTGGTTATTGTAAATAGTGTTGCAATGAACATTGTGGTACATGTCTCTTTTTGAATTATGGTTTTCTCAGGGTATATGCCCAGTAGTGGGATTGCTGGGTCATATGGTAGTTCTATGTTTAGTTTTTGAAGGAACCTCCATACTATTCTCCATAGTGTCTGTGTCAATTTACATTCCCACCGACAGTGCAAGAGGGTTCCCTTTTCTCCACACTCTCTCCAGCATTTATTGTTTTAGGTTTTTTCATGATGACCATTCTGACTGGTGTGAGGTGATACCTCATTGTAGTTTTGATTTTCATTTCTTTAATGATTAGTGATGTTGCACATTGTTTCACGTGTTGGTTGGCAGTCTGTATATCTTCTTTGGAGAAATGTCTATTTATGTCTTCCACCCATTTTTGGACTGGGTTGTTTGTTTTTTTGATATTGAGCTGCATGAGCTGCTTGTATATGTGGCACATATATACAATGGAATATTACTCAGCCATAAAACAAAACAAAATTGAGTTATTTGTAGTGAGGTGGATGGACCTAGAGTCTGTCATACAGAGTGAAGTAAATCAGAAAGAGAAAAACAAATACCCTATGCTAACACATATATATGGAATCATAAAAGAAAAATGGTTCTGATGAACCAAGGGGCAGGACACGAATAAAGATGCAGACACAGAGAATGGACTTGAGGACATGGGGTGGGGGGAGGGTAAGCTGGGATGAAGTGAGAGAGTAGCACTGACATATATACACTACCAAATGTAAAATAGATAGCTAGTGGGAAGCAGCTGCATAGCACAGGGGGATTAGCTCGGTGCTTGTGACCACCTAGAGGCATGGGATAGGGAGGGTGGGAGGGAGACGCAAGAGGGAGGGGATATGGGGATACATGTATACATATAGCTGATTCACTTTGTTATGCAGCAGAAACTGACACAACATTGTAAAGCAATTATAGTCCAATAAAGATGTAAAAAAAAAAAAAAAGCAGAGAAAAGATAGCCAATAGTCTTCGAAAATATTCA
>RJWK010000125.1:37800-57812 GCA_004363435.1 Platanista minor | reverse complement strand
ATACCACAGATGCAATGGAAACACATTGAATATCACCTCATTGATTCCATTCCCCTCTCCTCCTGTCCCAGAAGTAACAACTATCTTGAGTTTGGTACATTATCATAGCTACATGCTTTTTCATACCCTTACTACATATATGTGTGCTTTCCATATATTTACTTCTTGTATGTATTTATTAAGCAATCAGTATTGCTTGCATGTTTTAAAGTTTTAAATTTTTTTCACTGAAATTTATGGTTTGCTATTTTTCCATGTTAAAATACATAGATTCAATTCATGCATTTAAACTGCTAAATTAAGTTTCCTTGTGTGGCTATATCCATGTTTACTTATCTATTTTCCTTTTGATGGAAATGTTTCCAATGTTTTATTATTATACAAAATGCTTCAATGGAGATAACATTTTTCATGTCTCAAAATGACAAGAGATTTTAAATTAAAATACTCCATGATGAAGAGAATTACTGGTAGGAATGCAATTTGATACAGTCTTTTTGGAAAACAATTTGGCAACATGTGCCAAGACCTTAAAAAAATATGCATACTCATTAACCCTATAACATTACTTCTAAAAATATACCGTATCAGTGGTTCTCAAACTGTGGTCCCCAGATCAGCAGCATCAGCACAAGCAAATTCTCCAGGCCCTACCTCAAACCTACCTGACCAGAAGCTTTGAGGATGGGAATAAGCAATCCATGGTTTGCCAAGCCCAACAGGTGATTCTAACTCATGCCAAAGCTTAGGAAACAACTGCCCTAGATAACAGATTAGAAAATCTCAAGGATATTCACTGCAGAATCACTTTTAAGAGAAAAGGCGGGACTCACCCTCAATGTCTTCATAAATCTTCAGAAAAAATGTTGATATAAATAATGAAACAAATATAGCATGAAAAATTAAATTATGTGGGAAAATAGCTTTACTATTATGCTATAAGAAAATGGCATGATCTAAAGTCATGTATACATGATATCACACAGTATTCATCTTTTTCTGTCTGACTTATTTCATATGTAGAATCTAAAAAATATAACAAACTAGTGAATAAAACAAAAAAGGAAGCAGACTAACAGATACAGAGAACAAACTAGTGGTTACCAGTGGGGAGAGGGAAGGGGGAAGGGGCAATATAGGAGTAGGAGAGTTGAAAAAAAAAAGGGTTATTATGAGATTATAAGAAATTGGACTTCCCTGGTGGCACAGTGGTTAAGAATGAGCCTACCAATTCAAGGGACATGGGTTCGATCCCTGGTCCAGGGAGATCCCACATGCCATGGAGCAACTAAGACCCTGAGCCACAACTACTGAGCCTGTGCTCTAGAGCCCTCAAGCCACAACTACTGAGCCACATGCCTAGAGCCCATGCTCCGCAACAAGAGAAGCCACTGCAATGAGAAGCCTGCACACCCCAAAGAAGAGTAACCCTGCTCGCCGCAACTAGAGAAAGCCTGCGTGCAGCAACGAAGACCCAACGCAGCCAAAAAAAATATCATCTGTGTGAAACTTTTGAAAATTGCAAAGCACTATATAATTTAAAGAATCTTTTATTCAATTTTTTTAAAACTTAAATTTAAAAACTTGTCAATTTAAAAACTTTTTTGTTTTTAAAAATTAGAGAAAAAATAAAGTTGTACATAGAGCAAACTCATAACTTTTTTATGGTATACATCCAAAGGTAGTAAATAAGAATTTTCACATATAGGTACACATACATATAATCTGAATTAATGTATTTACATTTAGTTAATATATCACTCATTTATGCTATCATTTGTGACCTCACTAGTTGTATTTATTAACTATTAAAAATGATAAATAAAGCTTATGTTTTTATGAACATAAATAATAGCTACTGAGGTTTTTTAACTCCAAATACCATGATGCTTTGATGTGCAAATAGGTTTCCAACAAGGTAAACTGAGTTTTAAAAAGATTTCATCTTATGCAATAATTTACTTTGGATTGACAGATAAAAGTAATATCTAGATGATGTCTATAACATATTCACACATATTCTAAAAGTCTATTAATAGAAATATAAGGAATGTTAAAACTAGCTGATGTGATATCCAGTGAAATATAGACTTAAGTCCTATGCCATTAGAACTTGCAAATTTATAAGAATGTGCTTTAAATTTGTTGGCAGTTGAATTTCTATGTAAAGTTCTCAGTATTCTCTATAGCTATCAAATGCATCATAATAACCTCAACATCCATTTAGATAATTCAAATTATATTATATATAACCCCATTTATTTTTTTAAATAATTAATATAATTTTGCTCACACCTGATGTATATACCATGATCAAAATTTAATTCCAATTTTCCTGAACCAGAGAATAGGTTTTGTGTGAGGTCTGTAGCAAATTTAATTTTAACTAGTAATTCTCAGTATGTTCCTGTTACTTTCAAGAATAATAGGGAGTATGCCTGCAGGTAGTTTAATACCTTTAAATTCCTAGGGATCACAATGAAATACCATGTAGCCCAGTATGCTTCTTATTTCAAAGGTTGTGGGTTGCTAACAATATACTTTTATTAAAATTCCTATTAATTTTTGCTGTCAATCTGAATATAATATTACTTTATCACTTTTCTATAGAATAAAACAGTGAAGAAAATATTACTTTATTTCTAACTACTTATTTGGCCAAAAATAGAAAAAGAAATTTAGAAGTCAACTATGTCATAGCCAAATAATAGCCAATTTTTGAATATTTTAATAACGAAATGGCACAATTTATACATCTATCCATGTAGTGATTTGTTCAAAAGATACTTAGAATTGAGCCAAGGAATTGTGCTAAGCATTAGGGATAGAGCAGCTAGCAACAATTAAATCCCTGCCCTCAAGAAGCATTCATTCTAGTGGGAGTAATAGACAACAAACACATAACAATTCAAGTACTCATACTGTGATAAAGAAAAAGAGGAGTTTTGTCTAAAATATGGATCTGAATTAAACATGAAAAGTGGATAAAAGCATTCCAAGAATAAAGCAAAGCCTATGCAAATGACCTTGACCTAAGGTGAGCAATTGCTGGTGAGAAGTGCTCCGAGGAGAGTGAGTAGATTAGAGTGACCAGAGAATTGGGAACAAAAAAGAACAAGGTACCTGATGAGGCTGGGATAAGGGCAGGGAAAGATCACCAGGCTTCTGTAAATCATGATGGGATATTGAGCTTGTCCTGGTACTAAGAAGCCATGATGTGTCAAAGGCTACCCCTGACTCCTCTGGAGACATGATCGTGAGGGCACAAAGATGTTACAGTGGGCCAGGCAAGAGATGGTGGGAACTTTGGATGGAGGTGATTTCATTTCAGATGGAGAGACAGACATGTCTTCACAATCTGTTTGGGAATCTGTGCTGGAAACAGAATTTGGTTACAAACTGGATGGGGGCTAGAGATGGGCTGTGGATGTGAAAGGTGCAGAGTTGACCCCTTGTTGACTTATCTGGAAGGAGTGTTGTTTACTAAGGTGGAGGCACTGGGAAAGGGGTAGATTTTCTGTCTGTGGCATGGGCCATCTTAAGTTTGAGATGCCTGTAAGACATACAAGTGAAGATATCAAAAACATATAAATTAATATGGTGCTCAAAGGGGAGGTCTGGGCTAAAAAAAAAAAACCTCAATTTATCTTTTTAATCTTACTTTTCACATTCAACTAAATGTAATGCATAATCATTGGGGAGAAAATAGTATTAAAAAGTAACACAGAGTTCTTTTTCTATATATACACACATACACACAGATGTGTGGTTAATTATTATTTATAAGAAATTGAATTATATTTTTTAATCTGATTTTTTACTTAATTTTTTAAACATATTTTCTTCAGAGAAATATAGGTTCCTTCTGAGATTTGTAACTTTACTGAGCACATAATGTTGCTTTCTATAGCTAATCAGAAAATTAAACCAATTCTTATTTTTATAAATGTACATGGTTAGTAATATTTTGCTACAATAAGCAGTACTGCAAGGAGTACTTTTTTATGTCTTTGTTTAGTGAAATTTATAGTTCACAAGAAATACTACATAATATGTGTGCTTAATATATACAGACAGGATTAAATTAATATATCACTTATAGTCAAAAAGTAGAAAATATGAATTAATTTCTTTTGCAAACAACTATAAAGAGAGTTCTGGATTTTGCTTGCAATGTTAAAAGTTTTAAAGCTGCAAGTAGGAAGACAGATATCAGTTTCAACATTAGGAATGAAAACTTAGTATATAGGAGTATGCAGCTTCTAAGGAATTAAAAAAAAAAAAAATTCTATTACATTAGATTTCCTACCTTTCTTCTCTTTCAGTCTACACTAAAGGCCCTGTCAAGATGTCAGAGTGGTGCTTGCTTCAGCAGCACATATACTAAACCTGGAACAATACAAAGAAGATTGGCATGGCCCCTGAGCAAGGAGGACACACAAGTCCGTGGAGCCTTCCATATTTTTAGGTTGTTAAGAGAGCAGATCCTAAGAGTTCTCATCACAAGGAGAAGTGGTTTTTTTCCTTCCTTTTTGTTGTATCTATATGAAATAATGGATGTTAACTAAACTTATTGTGGCAATCATTTCACAATACATGTAAATCAAACTATCATGCTATACAGCTTAAACTTATATAGTTTATTGTCAAGTATTTCTCAGTTAAAACTGGAAAAAAAAATTCAGGGTTTCTGAAGGTTAATAAGCATGTTTTGGTTCTGGAGACCTAGCTCGCTTTTGTCTCCATGCACATAGCTGTCTGTATCTCTGATCTCAGTTTACTTGGTCACACCATTGTTTGTAATAAACAGGAGCACTTTTTTCTTAAAATCAAAACAGAGTCATATTTCCATCATTACATTTCTGCAAACATCACTCCAGTCCCGTGCCCCAGGAAATACAGAGGTACCTGATGAAAACCATTCCTTCAGAGGAGGATACATCCCCCCACCCCCCCCCCCACCCCCGTTTGATGCTTTTCTCCAAGATACTTTACTAACAACAACAACAAAAAGACACGTGGGCAATCTGTCTCCAAGAGTTCACTCGCTGCTGAGCTTGGGGTGGGGGAGGGGTGCTTGCTGCTCTTAGTAACAGATATCACCTAGACATTTTAACTCCCTTTGACACCCCCAGTCCCACCTGCAAACTGGAAACTGAAGAAAGACGTGTCTCAAAAACATGAAATCCTGTTTTGCCTGGTGGGATATCTTTATTCCTGAGTAATTTCTCCAAATAACACCCTTGAGTCTCTGAAAATGTAAAAATTGCCTGTTGAGTCAAGGCAAATGAGGGCTAAATCCATTCATTATTTCCCTGTAGACTCTCATTCACCTCTAGCTGTAGGAAGCTTCACAAACACAGGATTGATGAAAAGTGTATAAACATATTATCTAGATACTCAGGTAGTCACAGGGAGTGGTTTTTGTTCTTGATTTTAGTGTAAGCAAAGCTGAGTAGTGGAAATGTTCAGGTAAAAACAGATTTTTCTTTCTGAAAGATATTTCTCATTCTGAATGATTTTATTCTTTTCCTTTGAATTCCATGGCAAATTCTGAAATCTGTTCATATTTGACCTACTCTTGTAACCTTGCTTATATCTTCATTACCCAGCAAGGAGTAAGCATAATTGATAAACAATCTATGGTCCTAATCTTTGCTTTGCTATGGATTGCCTTTGAATCTCTCTGGATAGTCCAGATCGTGTTTTGGTAGCAAAGTACTCTAAACTCTCAGTGGCTAAATACTACTTAACAGTGCTCACCACTCAGGGACCCTGGCAGATAGATCAGCCATCATCTCAAACATTGCCAATCAACATGCTTAAGGGAAAGGGTGTGCTGAAGGGTCTCACAAGGTCAACTCAATGAGCTAGAACAGAAGTGGCATGCTCTAGTCTTTTCTATTCACAACTCACTGGCTAGAGCTAAACATACGGTCCCATCAAACAGATACCAAGACATACAATCCTAACATGTTTCTGAAAGCAAAGATCCAGAAATAGTTGAGAAATAGCAATAAGGACCATCCCAATCCTGTAAAAGAAGAACTATTTTTTTCTTTCAAAAATGTTGTAGGGAAAATTGAGAAAAGCTAACTGGATAGCAAAGTATAGAAAAACACATTAAGAGTCTGCTTATAAAAAGTAATGTTCCACCAGCTGTATGCACAATCTCTTTGTAAATAACAACATGGGAGCTATTAGTCTCTTATCTCCAAATGTACATGCTTTGGGACTTCTGTCATTTATACCTCACCTTTTTCCAAAAAGCTTTTGAACTAGCTTACAAAGATATATAAAGCAAAATAGAATAAGGAAGAGTAAGTCAGGAAAAAGGGAAAAGAAGGAGGAGTTAAAAGACAAAGTTAAAAATGAAATTAGAATCTAATATTTGACAGGAGATCTAGTATGGTTTTCTGGAAGTCAGTGACAAATTTGGCTCTGAACATTCCGGGAACCATGCAAAAAAAGAAATATAATCAATGGTATGATACATAGTATCTACAAGTTAAAAGCAAAATACGCCATGAGACGAAGCACAGTAATATTTGGCCCATGAGTCCTCATGAACAGGGAATATATAACATAGAACAGAAAGTAACAGAAAGCCTGTCTACAATAAACTTAACACTATAAAGCTGCATCTTATTATATTTTTACTTTAGTCTCACAGGCCCACATCACAAGTATGTTTATTATTATTTTCAGGTTTACTGATAATTATTGTAATGATTTGGCTCTGTTTGTCAATATCCCACATCTTTAAGGTTATCCAGGATACGAATGAAGCAAAGAAATAAGGTTTCCCTCCCAAATGTAGCATTCATATAAACCACAGCTCACAAACAGGCATAAAGACTGCTGAATATGGCCTTCAACTGTTTACTTCACACAGTATTGTTTTTAAACTCGAATTTGAATGTCTTTAGGTATAGAATTTACTCTCCAGTTTGGCCATAATTTCTCACCACTTCCTACCATGATCCAACCTATGTCCTTCATGTAGCCCCTGTAGGAATTAGAGTTTGAGACCCCTGGTACAAAATACATTAACTCAGTAAAATAAAATGTTCCATAAATTCAGTGTCTATCCCTCTATACCAGCTGCTTTGAGTAAATATAAAATAAACAATTGTGCTGATGTTTCTCAAACAGCTAAGTCTATTGGGGAAGATAATGGCAAAACATCTGAGAACGTATAGTACTAAAATGACAATAACTATTTTATATATTTTGTAGCTCTTTATATTTTAGCAAACTATTTCACATTCATCGCTGCAGTGGTTTCTTTCAGGAATCCCACTAAACAATCAAAATAGGATAATATTTCCCATTTTTCAGATAAAAACACTGAGATCCAAAAAGTTAAGTTGGATTAACCTCACGTCACAAGGCTAATCACAGATATAGCATAAGCTCCATGGAGGGCACTTTCAGTTTTACATCCTGCACAGACCTACATATCGCAGGCATTTCATAAACATTCTTTAAATTAACAAGGAAAAGAAACTCTAGATCAACACACATATTGATTCATAAACATGAATAGTAGAAGAAAGCTTGTAGATAAGAATGATCACAATCCACAAATCACACTACACCATACCCAATACATATATATGTAAATTTTTAAAAAATATATATATACATATATATAAAATCAGATGCTATTTATGACCTCAAGGCACTTGTGATATGTAGGAAAGATGCAAAATGCAAGGTACATAAAAATTTATATGTAAATATAATAATCCCAAATATTCATGAAGGGAATCAGTGATTAGTCTTACTGCTTTAAAAAAAAAATCAATGGATTTACTCAGAGGAAAGTATCCTAGAGTTTGTGGACTTCAAAAATAAGCAAAGCTATGGTATTTACAGTATTTACAGTATTTATTGCAATATTATCTAAAATAGCAAAATATTGGAAACTACCTTAATATCCATTGATAGAAGCAAGTTGAATAAACTATGGTACATCATCACAATGGAATATTACAGAGCTCCACAGAGAAATAATGAAGAGGGCTATATGCTAATATGGGTGATTTTTTGGCTATATTGCAAAGTGAAAAAGGTCAAGACATAGAAATAATGAATATACATAAATATATGTACACATATACACATATATATTAAACATATACATAAAACATGTGTATGTGTGTATATATATTAATAATATATGCATGTATACCCCTACACATATATATGGGTAGGGATAGATAAAAAGATATGCATACATACATATTTAATTATATTTGCAAAGAAAAAAAAACACTGACAGCATAAACCAAAAATTAATAACAACTGTAACCTTTAGAGTGTAAGGTGTGGCAGGGATTTTTATAAAAAGTGTGACTTTTATGAATATACTTTGTTACAGAGTCTTGACTTTGGACTCATACAAATGATTTATATATCAAAAAACATAAATTAAGAAATTAAAAAGCAATCTCCAAATATCAGAAACAATTTTAAATGAACAAACCTAATTTTACCAAATTTATGACATAAGCACAAGGAGAAAAAAATTCATTTCAGATGATCTTGGCACAAAGTACAAATCTGACCACACATCCTTTGTAGTTTATATTCTAAGAGCAAATAGAGTGGCACAGTATGTTGTCAATGCATTCACAGAAAATCCAGCTTGTTTTAGGAAAGTGAATTCATCTTGGCAACAATGGAACAGGTGGGGAAGGAAGTGGCTGAGCTCAGCAAATACAGATACTTGGTAGCAGTCTGTTTCCCAAAGAAAAAGCTTAAGATAATGAAAACTTCATAAATAAGTAAATTTAGGCATTTCTCTCAACAAGGCTTTGTGAAGATCTCTGTATGTATCCATCAACGAGGACTAATACTCATTTATTTGATCCATTTGGAATATCACTTATAATGAGACTATTTTATGAATAGATTAAGGAGGTAAAGAAACTGGACTTAAGGCACATTTTCATAAGCCTAGGAGTGACTGAAAAATTATTTGCTAGATATTAACCCATTTCTCTTTACTGAACTGGAGGAAATGGAAAGCAAAAAGGAAACTAGATCAGACTAAAGATAAAGAACATCTTGGAAAACAAGAATTAAACACTGGAATAGGGAGATTATGGAACTTCTTTTCAAAACAATACACTATTAATTTACCTTAATTTGAAGCCACAGTGAAATCCCTTAAGATATGTTGGAACATAAAATTTAAGATAAAATTTAACCTCTGGGGGAGATGTTAACATTTACAAAATACAGACTAATGTTGCATTTTGAGCCAAAATCACTTTGTGATTCTCAAGTTACTCTACTTAAATTTTGTGCCATCTTTATTAAAAAAAAAAAAACAACTGGTCTTACAATTAGCAATGTATTACCATTTGTGAATATGATTAAATATGTTATTGTAAAATTATAGAATTTAAAGAAGATGAAAATATGTTTGGTTCTTTTAATAATATTTCAATATGAACACTACTGACTACTTAAACCTGAATATATTTTTATTGGAAGTTTAAAATTTGCCTAAATACATTATTTCACATGTTTGTGTTTGGGGGCAAGAGAAGTATACACAATAAATGGATACTTTATTGGAAAATGAGATAGTCTAGAACATCTCTTTTCATTCTACTCTAGTGGTTTGTGTGTGTGTGTATATCAGAGCATTCAAAAGCAAGCAAACAGGGAGCACCCATATATTCAGCTACTTAACAAAAGTAATAAAGATGAGATTAAAAGAAAGTGCTTCATTTACTAAGATAACCAGGAATACATGGTCAATATATTGATGTAAGAGGTAAGGCAAAGGAAGAAGTCATGTCAAGAAACTGAATGAATCTTAGAGAAGAAATATTGCCAAGAGTTCAATTTTTATTTTAATATGGCCTCATTAGTGTAGACATGCTATTAAATAGCCCAAAGCAATAGGAATTTTCACACATACTCATTTATATTGAATTACCTAAGTCTACCTTTATCCCTACTCCCTCTAAAGAGGTATTCTTTTCTCATCTTGTCCTTTGAAAAGCCCTTAAAAAATATAAATTCTTAGATTATGTTTTTTAGAAATCACAAGATTACTAATAGGCAAACATCAGAAAGTTGCATTTCAATTCAGATAAACCTCAAGATACAGGGTTTCCAGGGCTGCTGTCTAGCCTAAAAAATCAAATTGAGGATCATATTTAAACAACTGTGTTTATGTCACTTTCTGTACATTAAAATTTTCTTCTTATAACAGGATCAAAAAGTAGCATTGTCAGTACACACTGATTTGTTGACTAAGTTTTCCTTAGAAAACGTGGAGTTATAGAAACTAGTGTTAAATCAAGACCTGTAGGATTTTGTTGGTATTTTAGAGAAATGTCTAATCTAAATGCCAGTTAATCTGACCTTCATCAATAGTCCTTCATCGAGTTAATCTCCTTAAATTTTTGCCTCTTTTACCTGTGTAATCTCTATCCAAGGACTCTACATGATAACCAAATGGCTACAGATATGCTTTGCTGAATGAAATAGTCTTCCTGCCAGTGTATCTAAATGCCTGCTGTGAAATAACTATGAAACTAATTTTTTTTAATGTAATGTTCAAGTCACAAAGAGAGTTTAATAGCTATAACATAGGTAAGCCAAAAAAAAAGGTTTTATAAAATTTACTTGATAAAGTATCATAAAGTTACACAAGGAAAGACACAAAATAAAATAAATTCCCCTAATGTACCGCAAATATCAACCACCACACACTACCTACAAGCCATATGTTTTTTCCATCTGTTCTGTTATCGTCAACTAAATTTATAGTATTTGGGCTATCAGAAGGATTGTCAAACACAAGCTAGGCATGATTTTAAAACCTAGGTGTTACTGTTAGTTGTTTTACTCTTTTTTTTTTTTTGAAGAAGTAGCTACCCACTTCTATGCCCATCACACCACTGATAATATTTCTTAGGTTCAGATTAAGATTCTTCCAATATTTTTGAGGAATGTTAGTCCTCAGGAATTTAGTCTTGTAGCCACTTATCACCTACTGCTTTCAATGTCTCTAATGATAGCTCCTGGGCAAAGAAGCTGGAATTTCTGGAGATAACTATGATTCTTCCAAGTGCTAGATTTGTGGACTTTATTTGGTAGATTATGATGTGAGTAGGCAGAATTCTAAGATGACTCCCCCATGACCCAAACCTTTGTATAAGCCCCTCTCTTTGAGTGGGAAAGGGACCTACTGATTTCTTTATCTAACAGAATGTGGCAAAAGTGGTGAAATAGTCATTCCCTTAGTGAGGTTATATTACATGGCAAAGGTGATGGGTAGTCACTTCTGTGATTACATTACATTATATATAACTCCAGTTCAGCAGACTGAAGTGAGAGATTCTTCTGCTGGTTTTCAAGAAGTAAGCTGCTATATTGTGAGCAGGCCTGTGATGACGCAGTGGCAAGGGACTTCAGGTGCCTCTGGGGGCGGAGAGCAAGTGAGCAAGACAATAGGGATCTCAGTCTTACAACTGCAAGAAACTGAATGCTGCTAACACGACATGAAATTAGAAGAGAATGCCAAGCTTCCGAAAGGGTCACAGTCTGGCTGATACCTTGTTTGCAGGGTCTCACACCCGTGCAGAAGATCCAGTTAAGATATGCCTAGACTCCTGACTCATGGAAACTGAGAAAGAATAAATATATATCATTTTATACAGCTAAATGTGTAGTAATTTTTACATAGCAATAGAAAATGAATATATTTAATCAAGAAAAGATTAAGTAATTTTGCTATGAAAGTCATTTCAAATCAATCAAAATTCTATTGTTTAAAGTTATAAACATAAATATTAAAACGGATCCATAGATGTTGGGTGTGATGTTTGTGAAATAGTTTGTGACATATGTGCATCTTAAGAGCAGGACCATGAATAGGTAACAAATACCATAAAATTTATGGTATTCTGGCCAAGAATTCCATGAGAAAATGGCACACACTTTTCCATGAAACTGCAACCCAAGATCACTACTTTAAAGACAGACAATTTATGAAGAGCCAGCGATTCCAAAGCTAGTCCTAATGAAAATTCAGTGAATAGGAAAAAGTATAAATTCTCAAATTATGATGAAGAGATCCAAAAATACTTAAAATCTTAAAATCTGTAGTAGATTATAGTTTAGCAAACATTCACTCTCTACCCACTATTAGGCAAATTATTTTGCCTACTCCATTGATACTAGGTTTAGCTATATAACTTGCTTTGGCTGAGGGAATATAGGTAGAAGTGACAGTACTCCAGCCCTTAGGAGGCATGCATTCTCTTAGCTCCCTTTCAGCATCTACCTTGAGAAAAACTTGCCCCAGGTATCATCGGCTTCTGGGTTCCCAAATTAGATACATGGAGCAGAGCTATCCCAGCTGTCTCATAGACCCAAGCCTAAAGCAGAGCCACCCTAGCTGACCCATGAGTATGAGAATAAATACTTACTGTTGGATGCCACTAACATCCTGTGATTGTTACATTACTATTGCTTTGGATTTATAAACCATTTATGCAAGTTTTTTTTAGCAATCCTGTTAAGTTAGTTACTTGACCCAAACACCCCAAGATATCATGCACTACAAGAGCAAAGACTAAAAAATCAGATACATCTTATAATGGGCTCTAAGGAAAACAGAGGGTGACTATCATATCACTCAAAGGAGTTCAGTTGGTAACTCTCCTTCATTCATTAATAACTTGTCAAGAAATTCACAATAATAAAAAGTATATATCATTCCCAAATTTTCATGTCATGAAAATTCTTATAGAAAACATTTTTAAAAATAATCTCTAGGGACTTCCCTGCTGGTCCAGTGTGTAAGACTCCACACTCCCAATGCAGGGGGTCCGGGTTCGATCCTTGGTTGGGGAACTAGATCCCACATGCATGCTGCAACTAAGAGTCTGCATGCTGCAACTAAGAAGCCCACATTCCACAATGAAGATCCCATGCGCCGCAACTAAGACCTGGGGCAGACAAAATAAATAAACAAATTTTTTTTAATGTAATAATCTCTGAATCTCAATTATAAGTATATAAAACATGAACAAAAAGAAATTTCACTCTCTTTATATTTCAAAGGAAAACTACTACTTAAATGCACTGCATGAAGAAGTTGTTGAAATTATGTCATATGTACAAAGTGAAATACATTTAAGGTAAAAATGCTCTAGGGTAGGTATATTTTTAATGTGCCCTGAATTCAGATTCATGCATAAATTCTTTTCTCAAAACACATACACACATAACATTCAAAGTACTCTTAATTGGGAAAATGAGTAAAAACACTAATTCAAAGTGTGCTACTAAAACTAGGATGGCTTTCATATTCAGGTGCAAAAAATGCACCTTGAAATACTCTTAGGACCAATATCATACATACATATGCAGTCAAACACAAAAAAGCTATTAATTATATCATGACAACATATAATACTGATTAACAGATTGTTTTACATTAGAGACAAATGGCAACTTCAGGTCCTGAATTAAATTATCCTTTTCTTTTTTTTAAAAATAAATTTATTTATTTTATTTTTGGCTGCATTGGGTCTTTGTTGCCACGTGCGGGCCTTCTCTAGTTGTGGTGAGCAGGGTTACTCTTCATTGTGGTATGCAGCCTTCTCATTGCAGTGGCTTCTCTTGTTGCGCAGCAGGGACTCTAGGCACGGGGGCTTCAGTAGTTGTGGCACACGGGCTCAGTAGTTGTGGCTCGTGAGCTCTAGAGCACAGGCTCAGTAGTTGTGGTCCGTGGGCTTAGTTGCTCCGTGGCATGTAGGATCTTCCTGGAGCAGGGCTCAAACCCATGTCCCCTGCATTGGCAGGCAGATTCTTAACCACTGCACCACCAGGGAAGTCCCTAAATTATCTTTTCAGATTACTAAAAAGAAGTACGCTGTGTACATATGTATGTGAGACATAGATATAGATATATAGATATCTCTTATGGGCCTGTTAACTATGCTTAAAATAATCCCAGGTAAGAAACACATTTAACACTTCCTTTTATTATACTGGACAAGAAGGTGAGATAGAGAAGCTAAAGATCTGATGAACTGTTAAGTAGAGGTAACGCAAATTTCATGGAGTAAATAAAGGTCTTCCCAACATTTTATCAACTATTTTCAAAAATATACTTTTTAAATAAACATTTATAAAATTCTAAAATAATTATAAGCATTGAAAAAAATCAATAACTTTACTTTTTCATTCTGTGGTAAATCATGATTTAATCAAAAACTACTTAGAGAACTATTTTGTAAGAATAAATGTTAAGGTCTAAGGGTCACTCTTATGGGTAACTTTAAGTAATTACAGTCTTTCCCTGAGCCACTAAGGCAATCCTACTAACATCTACAAAGCTATATCAAATATATTAAAGAGATTACCCGAGACCCAGTGATCTGGTAGATTCCTTTCCTTGAGGGATGTCTTATATATAAGTAGTTCTATTTCTTCATTTCTTTACAGCACATTAAAAATGTTCCATGAGGGATTACTCTCCAGATTTTTTTTCAAATGACTTCAGAACAACATTAAGTGTACGTATACACACACATACATATGTATATGTGTATATATGTGTAGTGTATATACATACACACACACACAGTAGGAGTTTAACAAATACAATAGTGTCAGCACAAACTATGCGTGCATAGTAAGGTTGTGTGCCCCATTCATTTCCTTAAAGAAATCAATGATTTATATACATTCAATTGTTCTTTAGCTCTTAAACTGTTAAATTTTTTTATGATAATTCTCTCAGAAGGGACTTTTCTGTGCCACATTGCAGAGTATGATAACTTAGCATACAGGAGTGAATTTTGTTTGTTGTTTCAATCCTATAACCACATTTATTTTACACTGCATTTCTCCGATGCAACACCCCCTATACTCTCTCCTCTGAACATACGAGAGATATTATGTGTGTGTACATATATGTCTGTATATGTGTGTATACATGCAAATGTGCATGTGTTTATACATATATGTATAATTATATTTTATTTATATATATATACATGTGTGTGTGTGTGTGTATATATATATACACAGAGAGAATTGTGTGTGTGCCTTGAAAAGAATTCTTAAATCTCCCTTATTGGTATAAACCACTGATACGTATGGTTTGGTTAAATTACCCTTGCCAGGTTTATTATCTACTCTTTTTCCCTGCTGTTAGCATGTGTAATTGTATGGTTTTACGAACTTGAATGACTCACCATAAAGCAAGCTGAAAAAATAAGGGACAGATGTGTTTCTATGTATTTTTTGAGGGTTGCTAGGATGGGAACCCTTTCAGCTTACTTTGGAATCTCATCCTGGAGGTAGCTTTTGCCTCCTTAGCTTTACCTCTTCCCCCCAGTCCTCAACCCCTCAACCACCAGAAGGATGGAATGCTCACACTATAAATGCCACCCACCAACTTGAATGAGGGAGCAAACAGTAATACAATGGCCACCCATCAGCAAGAGAAACAATTATTATAGTCTCCTCCAGTAAGGTTAAATGAAGGGGAACATTTCTATGCACAAAAGATAAGGCAAAGTTACTCCCTCCTCCTTTTCAAGCGATGATTAATACAAGACAGCCTAACAGATCATTTGTGGTAAGAGATCATAAACAGGACTATGACTGTTGATCAGATTTCAAAACTTTGGTCTTGATCCTTTAACTGCATAGAAAAACCCACCCCATGGTTAACATAACCAGAAGCAGGCAGCAGCCAAAAGTTTTAATGAGAGGTCAAACTGACAGCAAGATAGTTGAACTTTTACAGTTTCAGGGTCAGACAACTTGTCAACAGAGTCAAATTCCCCCTTTAACAGCAGCCCAGTAAGCTCAACATGAGTAGAAGATGTAGTATAGAAGTGGCTCCTGGCAAAACAGTGTTTATCTTTAAATGAAAAACATGTTAGTAATGAGATGCTAGCTGGTTTAAGCCATGTCATTACACTTCCAGAGAAAAGTGGCTCTCAGTTTCAGGGCACAAAGAATTCTGTATCAACCTTTATCAACTTGAGGGCCTTTTGTGATTCTCCTCTCTTACTTTCATTATTAGGCAATTGAAAAGAATACTGTATACTTGATGAGTTGCAATTAGATGCTAATTTAGAAGATGATGTTAAGCCAGATAATGAACTGCTTAAGGCTCATTTTGAGCTGAGGACTGCATCCCCCATCACTGGGGAGACAACAAAAGAAACTTGATATGGCCCTGCCTTCAATATCACAAGAACGCCTTGGGTATATACAAGAGGCATATTGAAGGAAATTTAGTGACGTGCAACATATCCTGAATGCAGTGTAAGCCATTTGAAGTTGAACTGAATAATGCAGCAGTTGAAGGACACCTGCTGAAGGAGTGGGTAGGAGTTTCCTCCTACTCTATAGGCGTTCAAAAGGACACAGTCTTGATTGGCTCTCTGACTACTAAATGAGATGGTGCATATAAAAAGGTGCCTCTTTAAATGTAAAAATCCTATGCAGATACTTATTGCCTATGTCATAATTAGAAATGTATCTAATAAAAAAGAGAGCAATTCAGGAATACATAAAATATACAGTGATAATTTCTTGTACTCTCACCTCATTCCAGGGTGGGGGCAAAGGTGAACTGTTTACAACTTCATCTCTATTTGTTCTGTTTTTTTCCTACACTTGTATAAGCATATATATTGCTTCACAAGAATGGAAACTGTTGCTTTAAACTTGATTTTTTCACTTGATAATACATCATGATTATTTCTCTGGTCATCTCTGAATATTCATTTATATGAACATACTCTAGTTTTACCTGTACCCTACTCCCTAATGATGAACTATATATATATATATAATTTATACTATTAGTTTTACCTGTAACCCTACTGATGAACTACATATTGAATATATATATATATATATATATATATATATATATATATATATATATATATATAATTTACACCATTATGTGCATTAAATGCTAAAATAAGCATTTTATGAAGGGATTTCTTTAAGATGAAGTCCTAAAAGTAGAACTCCTAGATAAGATATGTTATTTAAAAAATACATTCCTTTAAAATGTTGAACCAATCTTTTATCCAAAAAGAAAAGCATATGAGAATGCCCATTTTTTCATAACATTATTGTTTATAGTTTTTGTAAATTAGACTTTTCATTTTAATAGACTCACATGTCTTAATAAAAAGAATACAGAGAGACTCCCTATACCCTTTATCCAGTTTTCCCCAGTGGTAACATAAGGCTACAGTATAATATCACAACCAGGATACTGACAGTGATTGTCAAGATACAGAACATTTCTATTACCACAGGGATTCTTCACGTTGCCCTTTTATAGCCACATCTTTTTCCCTCCTACTCCCAACCCCCTCTCTAATCTCTGGAAACCACTAATCTGTTTTCCATCTCTATAATTGTGTGATTTCAAGAATGTTACATAAATGGAATTATATAGTATGCAACATTTTAAGAACTTTTTTTGGTTTTTTTTTTTGGTTTTTTTTTTTTTTGAGGTATCCAAGCCTCTCACTGCTGTGGCCTCTCCCGTTGCGGAGCACAGGCTCCGGACGCACAGGCTCAGCGGCCATGGCCCACGAGCCCAGCTGCTCCGTGGCATGTGGGATCTTCCCGGACCGGGGCACGAACCCATGTCCCCTGCATTGGCAGGTGGACTCTCAACCACTGCGCCACCAGGGAAGCCCTTAAGAACTTTTTTAAATTCAGCATTTATAGCCCAGAATCCATCTAAGTCGTCACATTGGTTTTTTCCCCTTTTTATTGCTACACTGTATTCCACAGAATGAACATACTACTTTATTGCTCTATCTTAGTCATTCAAAATTTTGAGCTATTACAATAAAGCACTTCTAAAAGTATGTTAAATAAAAGTGATAAGAGCAGACTTCTTGCCTTGTTCTCATCTTAGACGGCAAACACAAGGTGCTTCACCATTAAGTAGAACGTTAGCTGTAAGTGTTTTGTAGTATAGCAGTGTTCTTTAACAAGTTGAGGTAATTCCTCTTTAGTACTAACTTACTGAAAGTTTTTATCATCACTCGGTGTAGGATCTTGTCAAATGTTTTCTTTTTCATCAGCTGATATGATCATATGATTTATCATCATTAGCTGTTAACAAGATGGATTACATTGACTGATTTTCAAGTATTAAATCAACCTTGCACAACTAGAATAAATCCTATTTGGTCATCATGTTGTATAATTCTTTGTATATATTGTTGATTCAGTTTGCTAATATTTTGTTAAGGATTTTTGTGCCTAAGTTCATGAGAGACATTGGTCTGTAGTTTTTTTGTTTTGTTTTGTTTTGTTTTGTTGCATTGTCTTTACTTGGTTTTGGTTTTGGTATCAGAGTAATTCTGTCCTCATAAAATGAGATGGGAAGTATTCCCTTTTATTTTTTCGTTTGAGATTGTGTAAAATCAGTGTTAAATATTTTTGAATGTTTGGTGGAATTCTCCAATGTAACCATCTGGGCCTGGAAACATCTTTTGGGGGAGTTTTTAAGTTAAAAAATCAATTTTCCTTATAGCTATAGATCTATTCAGATTATTCATTACTTATTGGGTGAGCTGTAATCATCTGTTTCTCAAGGAATTGGTACATTATATCTAAGTTGTCAAGTTTATATAGAGAGAATAATTTGTAGTATTCTCTTATTATCCTTTTTATGTCTGCAGGGTATTATAGTGTTACTACCTTTTCCATTCCTGATATTAGTAATCTGTTTCTTTTTTTTTTCTTTGCCAATCTTTCTCAAAGTTGGTCAATTTTACTGACCATTTTAAAGAACAAGTTCTTATTTTATTAATTTTCTCTATTATTTTTCTGATTTCAACTCCACTGGTTTCTGCTTGTACATATTATAATATTTCCTTCCATCTATTTTGAGTTAATTTTGCTTCTTTTTCTGGGTTCTTGAGGGAGGAACTTAGACTGTTGATGTGAGACTTTTCATCTTTTCTAATGCATGCATTTAATGCTATAAAGTTCACTCTAGGTACAGAGTGAAATTTAGCTGAGTCCCACAAATTTGGGTATGTTGTATTTTCATTTTCATTCAACTGATGTATTTTTTAAAAAAATCTCCCTTGGGACTTGCTCTTTGATTTCTGGATTATTTAGCAATGTGTTGTTTTAGTTCCCAAGTGTTTGAAAATTTTTATGTTACTTTTTATTATTGATTTCTTATTTAATTCTATTTTGATCAGAAAAAACACAATTTCAATGCTGGTAAATTTGTTAACATTTGTTCAGTGACGTAGAATATAGTCTATTTTGGTGTATGTTCCAGACAGCACTGTTTTAAATCTTCACAAAATATACAGGTAAAAAATGAATCTCAAATTTAAATTGATATTTTTAAATTATTAGTAAATGACTTTTTTCACATGGTTATTAGCTTTTTATAATTCTTCTGTTGGATGCCTATGTCTTTTATCCATTTTTAATTTAGTTGATCAATTCTTTATTGATGTGCAGGGGCCTTATATGTTAAGAATATCAGGTCTTTGTCAAATATTTTCCCATGTTTGTAGTCTTTCAATATTGTTTATTATGGTTTTTCCATATACAAATTTAAATTCTCGGTATTTTAATTTATCAATATTCCACTTCGCATCTTTGTTTTCATGTCCCGCTTAGAAAGATCTTCTGTATGCCTTCATTAAATTATGTATATATTTTTAGAATTTTTATCATTGTACTTTTCATTTAAAATTTGATTCACCCAGAATTTTTTTTTAACATCTTTATTGGACTATAATTGCTTTACAATGTTGTGTTAGTTTCTGCTGTATAACAAAGTGAATCAGTTATATGTATACATGTATCCCCATATCCCCTCCCTCTTGCGTCTCCCTCCCACCCTCCCTATCCCACCTCTCTAGGTGGTCACAAAGCACCAAGCTGATCTCCCTGTGTGGTGCAGCTGCTTCCCACTAGCTAACCTTTTTTTTTTTTTTTTT